>JAQNCA010000007.1:11414245-11444218 GCA_029783725.1 Acanthurus tractus | reverse complement strand
TGCTGCTGCTGCACTGTCTGATGCCGTCTGTGCCTGCAGGGTGTACGTGCAGATGAGTGTGTATGTGTGCGTCTGAGTGGTGCAATGGAGGTGATGGTTGGGAAAGGGGAGGGCATGTAGGTGTGTGTATGTGTTAAGAAAAAAAAAGGTGATACTACACAGTGCCAATCACAATGATAGACATGCTTCATCTTCCATAGAGACCGAGGACAACAAAGAGCTGAGTTAATAGGCAGACATGGCTCAGAGGACGCTAAAGACCGCCTTCTAACCCTGACAACCACAAGTCGACACACACACATTATTAGGACAAGATAATTGGCTCATTTTACTCTGTATTACTCCTTACTGAAGGGGCCTATGCAAATACATAACCAGACAACTGACATGTGATACACTTAAAAAAACAAGTAAAATCAGTCAACTGTAACAGATTAGGAACTGGAACAAATAAAAAAAACAAAAGAAACATCACAAAATGCTAAAAATGGTTCTGGTGCGTGGGCGTATGTAAACAAGAACTGTTAGCATTACATCATGCAAAAAGTCAAAATGCATAAAACACACAAAAAAAAATGGTGGAAATCACAGCAAGCAATTTAATTTAAATGACCGAATGTATGTCATCGCCCTGCAGCCTGACACATAGAAGCATCTTTTCATCCGCACTAACAAATGATGTCATTCTGCCAACAGCAAGGTCACCGGTGCCATTCAAAGCAGTTATGAATCACTGCAACCAAAAAAAATAAAAGCATTTTTGACTCTGACACAGTTCCAGTGAACTGTAGTTTGTGTTAAAATAACCACTTCAGTTGGTAGAAGGGATCTTTGTCATTGTGGTTCAACAAAGACAACGCTGACCGTCTGTGCAGTGATAAACAGTGTTTGATTGGCTAAAATGGGCATTTCTGTCATCAAAGAGGGAGAGAGAGAGAAAAAAAAAGACAATGTGCCCACACAGACTACAAGAGTGAACCAGTTAAACATAAAAGTAGAAGCCTAGCAACGAGATATGATGACAAAATAAACAAGACAAACAAAAGCAGGCATCACAAATTGATCAAAAACCTTCCTAGCAGACCCAAGAAACCATTCTGTTCCTTATGCCCACATGCTCTGACTACTGCTGTCAGCTAACACCATCAACACCACCATCATTAACAACAATAATTAATTGCCAAATGTTTATCAAGTTAGTGTCTGCCTGAATCATTTATCCTGTATGAAGTTATCACAGCTTTTTTTTTTTTTAACCAAACGTGCCTGATGAGATAAATGAAAAAATCACCCTCTAAAGCATGTGTGAGCACCACCCTGTAACTCTCCACCCGACTGACTTTTTAAGAGTGGTACTGGTGCATACTATAGATGAGATCCTCCAACTCTCAAGTACAAGTCTGGAAGGCACCTTGACAGTGTGTATTTTGTTTCTGTTCTTCGGGAATAACAGGGAACAGAGGCAAAACTGATCCAGCGGCTATTCTTGAAAATATGTATGAGTGATGCTGCTAGTCTCTCTGTCTCCCCCCCACACCCCTCTCTCTCTCTCTCTCTCTCTCATTACCCAGTCTGAGCTACGGACTGCCATAATCCTGGAAGGTTTAGCGCGGCTGTGTTGTGATTGGTTAGACATTACATCAGGGTGATGTAATACTCCTAGGACTGGCTAGTGTGTCGGGCATTGGGAGGGAGTTAGGGAGGAGGGGAAGGGGGTGGGTGGGCTGAGTACTGAGTGAGGAGAAAGGGTGGAAGAGGGGGGTTATTGAGCAGAAGAACCCTCTCTCTCTTCCTCTCTCTCTCTCTCTCTCTCTCTCTCTCTCTCGCCTGCAGCCAGTGAGTGTGCATGTGCAGCCACCACAGAAAGCCTCTAATCCCAAAGCACACAGCGGTGCTTTGGAGAAGGAGGGAAATAATCAAGACTGTTTCCATAGGCCCCCATCTTAAGGCTGGAGATAAGCTTTGCTGTGCATGCTGCCGTGTGTACTGGTAGCAGCTGTGTGTATTGGGGATACATACACAAAGCAGAAATGGGATTTTTGGTGGACTGAAATTCAATCATTAATTGCAAATAGACAGAGGAGAGGAAGATGATTGTTTGGCAGGGACAGAAAATGCCAAGCCATTTGGTGTTTGTGCATAATGACTCATAGCCAATTTCTCACTTCAGTGCAAGGTGCTTTTTCATGGATCCAAAGGTGTTATACCATATCTCTGACTTAAGATGAGGTTTGTGAACAGCAATGCCCAGGGCACAAGCAATGTGTTTTCACCTGATTGCTTTCATGCTATGGCAGACAATGCCTTGAAATGCTAAAACTAACTGATGATGGCAAAATGAACGATGAGTTCCAAACTTAGATATCCAAATTGAAACATAAAGTGAAAAATCAGCACAGTCTAATACAACCAGTTAATAAAGTTGGGGTTGCACAAAGAAAAATTAGTCTCCTGCCTTTATATGTCAAAGTGACATTTAAAAAAAGTAAGAAGGTACATATAAAATTCATAATCAATGTCATTTGATCCATAAATATCAATGTTACAAAATGAGACTTTCAAACTCCAATTATCATGGCTAATTTTGAAGCGACGGTAAGTCACTTCAAGGGCATACGAATT
Source organism: Acanthurus tractus (assembly GCA_029783725.1). Classification (NCBI taxonomy): domain Eukaryota; kingdom Metazoa; phylum Chordata; class Actinopteri; order Acanthuriformes; family Acanthuridae; genus Acanthurus; species Acanthurus tractus. The sequence continues at coordinate 11,441,596 of JAQNCA010000007.1, read as the reverse complement.
GCAACATTTTACACTGCCATGATCTCTATTACCAAACATTAGGCGGCCAAATATTAAAATGGCCTTCCAAACTGGAGGTCAAACGGCTGTGGCGATCAAATAAACATTGTATTCTGGGCCTGTGATTTGGCCCTAAGGCTCTATGGATGTCTTCCATCCATGAGTTTATTTGGAGGGAAAAAATGCTCTCTGTTGCCCAAATTTACAGCCTCTAAATTGAGAGTGCGAAGGCAACCACAGGTAAAAATACATTCTTCATTTGGGACACTGTAAATGGGGTAAAGAGGTTATTTATGAGCTTGAAAATGCACTTGCTTTTAATACAGTGTTTCTATGAAATAGGATTGGAATGGAAAATAAGCTATTTTTGAGCCTGCTATGGAAGAAGGCACTGAATAATGGAAAGAGACACCGAATGAAAATGCACAAGCTAAAATTATAAAAGGTTATAAGAAGATGGTATGAAAGCCTGAGAGAACTTATTTGCTAAAGAATTGTGTCAAAAAAAAAAAAACTTCCTCAGAAGCGGTGTAAGGTCATGCATGGCCCCGAGTAAAAATCACTCTCTCATTGCGTGTAAAATCATAAAGCCACGGAGAATACGAGCAGGATCCTTTTTGTTAACACACGTGTGCTTTGAGTTGTTTCCGAGAGCTCTTGCGAGCTCGCTAATGTTTATTCATTAACACAAATCTTAACAAGCTAACTTCCTGTTGACATGCAAACTCTATCTGCTGTCAGCCAGAAAACTGACGGAAACCTCAGAGGTATTATGACAGCAAAGTCGGACAGCCTTTGAAGGAAACTGGGGGAAAAAGAAAACTACCTGAATGACAACTTGTCAGAATGAAAGACTGCCACTTCTTACTTCGCTTCGGGCTAGGAATGGAAACTAGGTAATGACTACAATGATTGCACACAGTCACACACACACACACACACACACACAGACACACACACACAAAAAAAAATCACACATACTGGCTCGCAGTCACAGTGGCTGTGGCTGTTTAGTTCAGAGGCTGTCCCCAGAGCTTGCTGGTCTAATTGTAACAGCAAGATTCCTGATTAGAGTCGCCACAGTAACACATTCAAAACACCTTCTTCCTGTAGCTTTATTAAGTTTGACTGACAGGGTGGAGTAATATTACAGGATTTTACACAAAAATGACTCCACACTAACATAACACTAACATAACAGAAAGAATAACACAACAAGTGTCAGGGTATACCAGATTTTTTTAATCATGATGATTTTGAAGCTGTTATTTTAAGCCAAAGTAGTCACATAATACAGCTTTAAGTAGCTTATCTGAGTTCTAATGTGGCTAAATGTGTGTGACTAATTCAGAGTTGTACTTGTATGTCTTGTTCTCTGAATATTATTCCCCTTCACTTACTGATTTCCATTTTTTGCAAAACCTGTCAGCATGGATCTTTGAAAGCCCTGCTCTCTACGAGCCAACCAGCCAGCCAGCCAGCCAGCCAGCCTGCCTGCCTGCCTGCACTCCTCTCTGATAGTCCATCTCTGACTGTACTGCAACATGTTGTAACGCATCTCCCTCTGCACTCGGGTCTCTGTGTTTATGCCCAGCCTGCATCGTCTGCACTGTTACATGGCTGTCTGGAGCGCGCAGCACTCCTCTAGCTGTGACAGAGGTCAGCGAGTGCTCCGAGCCCAGCTGACGTCATGCTGCTGCAATCCCGCAGACACACCAGCAGGCAGGCAGACAAACCAAGGAGCAGGCTGGCTATATTTATAGCCTCTCCGCCTATGCATCCTCACAGCAAGCTGCACGGCCAAATACGCCCTGGAGGCAAAGCCATCCTGCACATGTTGTGTTTATTATGTGGCATCTACAAGTCTGCATTCTACAAGTTCAAGCCGTCAAGTGGCTCTCCTTGCAAAATGCCGTTTCAGCTTCATGCGCTGAAGTGCTGTGATGGCGTCAATCATCTTCTCTTTTCAACCTTCTGAAAAGGTGCACACGTTTGAACGTTCATCTCCCACGGTTAATGAACACATTCTGCTACACATCAGCTAATAACACAGTGAGGATGTGCGCTTAGCACAATGCTATACACCATTACTTATCTAATAAACTGTAGGAGGCAACTGCCATTAGCACTGGCGCTGATGCTGATATTCACCTCCCACTGGCAGGCTCCTGCAAGCTAATCTGCCGTATACTGTATGCAAATATGAAACTGTTACTGTCAGGATGCAGTCTAATTCCACATTATTCTCCGGGTAGAGGGCCAATCAGGTTGACTTTGAAATGGATCGTGGGTGATTAGCCGGGAATGCTGGGAGAATGCCGAGGTCTCTCTGGTGAAACCCGCAGCTGGTGCCGGAGTCAGCAGAGCAACGATCCAGGTAATTAATTCTTTGACAAGCATCAGTGATTTGGAAAATCAGTAAGAATGGCAGACGCTGATCAAAAGGGAAACACGTGGAGAGATGTTTAAACAGTAGGCGTTTGAGGCGTCAGTCATACAGGGGCCCAGACGCGGGGCCCAAAGCGCAAACACCAAACACCACAATACACTGAGCTGACTATCAAACAACAACAGGCTGGAGGATACGGGGCGTGTTTGGGATCGGCACCGGCAGAAATGCAGGAAGTTATGCACAGAATAATGCACATACATCCAATTAACACAAGTAAATTAGTTCACAGATACACAAATGGGTATATACACACATAAATACATGCACACATACAGGCAAATGTATCCTTATATACGCAGGCGTGCCTTCAGACTCATATGCATAGTATAAACATACTATTACAGTGCACTCTACATGTACAATAAACAATTCATGTATATAGACTGATAAACCACACATGGATATTCCACTCACAAATCCATGCATGCAGTACAAACACTATGAATGTACACCCTAGGACATAACTCAATATACACACACGGACATGTGGTAAAGATCAATTCATTTTCAGTATTTATTATACATATTGCACTAAGCCTATATCTGTTGAATGAAATGCAAACAATGACATGATATTCATAGGCATGAGATCACATAGATGCAAGCGCACACACACAGCACTCTTCATAAATACACAAGAGGTTGGGTTGACGTTACTGCCATATCCTTGATTAAATCATGCGTATATCCTTTATTTGATTGTACGGGTAGAGGCAAAGAACACACAAGCCGAAAAACCGTAATGAAACATCATTGGCACGGCTATTACAGACACACTGTCCAGAATACAAATTCCCCATGCAGGTATTTGTTTTCATCCATCAGTATTCATTATGCGAGTGAATGTATCATTGGAGTGTAGCTATTGATCCTGTATTAAATCTCATTGTTATATTCCTATTCAGCGGCGAGCCAGGTGAGGGAAAAAAAGAAGGGTGACCAAATGTCATGGTGACAACATGCAGCATTGTCAAAGGTAGTTTTATCGATCAAGATAGACAGAGAGGGAGAAGGGAGAGATATTTCAGCAGGACCCCAACCGTCTGACATTTCAGAAAAGCTGTCCATTCCATTTTGTCACCCTCTATTGTTGCACACAAAGAGCATAGATGCCTTGACTGAGGCAATTTGAGCTATGGCCTTCGCACCCAGCAGAGACAGTAGGCAGGTTCACATGTAGCGTTGCAAAGCGGGAAATCTTGTTCATTATATTTATCAGTGGTAATTTCACAATTCACATGCTGTGTTTCTGAGGAGGTGGACGAGGCTTTGTCCGGGCAACTTGCGTTGACATTTTAAAGGCCCGGCTGTCATACCTTATCAGTGGTTAATCCGAATCACACTGTGGATGGGAGCCCTTGTATGGGTAGAGGGTCCAATTAGCTTGCTAGCTATGTTCAGCCATTCTGCAGACAACTTAGATGACTCAGAAACATCCCCGGTGGGACTTCCCCCTCTTTTCTTTTTCTCGCTCAAATCCAAAGCGAGTCTTCTGAGGACTGAGGGAGCACGCTGAAGCATGCAGGCAAGTCAATGTGAATGACCAAATCAATGTTGATGTATCAAAGTGAACTGCAACCACATGTCAGGTTGCAGCAACACCACAATGAGGAGGAGGAGGAGGAGGCCGGTGCTGCAGCGAGACCAGGTAGAAAGAGGGGAAGAAAGGCTGTGAGGTGAGGCAGGTCAGAAGGTGTGGAAGTTTGCCGGCTGAGCTCAACATTTCTCTCCCTCTCTTGCCCCGCTCTGTGTCTGACTCACTCAGGTAATTAGCACAGACTTGCATTTTCCCTGCGCATGGCTTAAAGCGCCTTGTGTTAAAGCAGTCCAGATCAAAACGGCATGTCATACCACATTATCTTCAACACTACTCCACGGCAACAGCTCTCCAGTCAGCTCTGCTCTTCCTCCGCTTCCCTGGATGTTTATCTGCTGCTCGGACTGGAAAATCTTCACGTTCATTGTTTTGCACCAGGGGGAACCGAAGAGCGGATTAAGTAGATCTCCTGATCTATGGAATGACCTTACATTGTAAGGCTCCAACAGGAAGAGCATTAGCTCCAACTCTCCACACAGGTCCCTCTTTTCATCCAGCACACTGCGATCCGGCCCATATTAGTCAGCTCCTGTAGACCAACTGGTGGGTTTCAGTCCAGAAATGGACTGTGGTTCCATTCTTACTGGATTTCATGGGGATTTTTTATGGTAAAATTTTATAAAACAAAGGAGAAAGACATACTTTTCGTGCAGAATTCAAACACAGTTTCCCTTGCTGCAGAATGTCTGGAAAAAGCCATAATGTGCAGAATAAAGCCTTACAGTACAAGAAGCATTAAGTATCAAGGCTCACAAATAAGTAGTATCTTCAGTGGTCTAAGGTGGTCACAGAACATCCCCCCTGAAAGTCGCAATGGTCCTCAGGGGTCACCTTACTAGCCGCAAAGACACTGACACCACACACATATAAACCACATACCATGACAAGCCCGGTTTTACTTGTGATAAGGGGTTATCCTGGAAAATGAAAGAGGTGCCAGACCCCATTAGTATTACATCAAGAAATTCCTTCCACAAGCAGTCCTCAGATCTTATATCATAATCATCAGATTTGCACTTTTTTAAAGCATCATTACTGCATAACCTTCCACAATGCAGAACAGAAGAAACATAAAAAAAAAATGTTTAAAATCAACAAATAACCTCAGTGTAGGAGAGCTCATATTAAATTAGATATTCAAACACTGAATGAACTTTGCCTTTTTAAAAAAAAAAAATTTATTGTACAGTTCAGGGTAAAAGCTTGGCTGATGTTGCACAGGTTGTTTCTTACCACTTAATTCCTCACCATTAAAGCTGAATGGGGGTTATTGTTGTCGGTGTTTGTAGGATATTTTTGTATTCTGTCAGTGGCCAGTGAGTATAAAGGCATCATAAATAAATGACAATAAAAATCACAGATTACACCCCTAGTGTGTTTTATACAATAAACCACTGTAAACCACTCACATGCTATCAAACGTGGTTATGGCGTTTGTTTTTCTCTCAAACTTTTCAATTGAAGAACAATTTTATTTTCACTGAATTATTTTGTTTATTTAATTTGTTGCTCGTTAACATGTTATCCTAATAAAAAACTCCAGCCAAAATTTATTCTAATTGCCTTTAATGTCATTGATTTTTTACACCCTAATTACATCTTCTCATTGCAACACTTGTTTACTTCATTGGATTTTAAAGTCAGCTGCACATTTTTCTTTCCTTTTTTTTTTGTTTTTGGTTTCTGAAGTGTAATTGACCAGCAATTAAGTTAGCCAATCCGTGGACAGTGATTCAACAATTTATGAGGTGAGGACTCTAGGGCTGATTCCACTTCTTCAATACTCTGTTATCATTGTGGAAGAAGCTGTACACCTGGTATTAACATCTATCCAAGGCAGTTGGATCACGAGTGGACGGCTCCTGTGGAGCTGGTCTGGGATGCAAAATTCACCAGAATCTTTTAGCAGAACGCACACAGATGCGTCTTGGGCAGCAGTGAAGGACAGCCCACTCTTCTGCAAATACACATGAAACACGTTGTCTGATGTTTGGGAATAGATTTTCTGTTTCAACTGATTTCACTAACATCCTCGGAAGTTTTAGAGTTGCTACATTAGGAGAAGGATAATAAACTCTGCAAAGTGGCTGTGGTAAATAATTAATCATTTGTATCTTCATTTAAATTCAACATTAAATGCATTACATCAATTTGTTGTTGTTGTAAGACTACTTGATGTCTAAAAGTTTGTCTTACCTGACAACATTACACAACGGTTTGAACTCAAAGATTCAACTTATTTCAACGTTTGAACGAGATTTGTGAAAGAGGGCAGCATTTTTTTGATGGTAAACTATTCAAATTTTACAAACACAGTCAGTAATAACCAATATAATCTACCACTTTGTCACCTTTAAACTCCCACACAATTTCATGGTTGCCTTGCAGCATCAGGAGAAACTTTATAAGCCTAGAGAACTCTCTTCACCACCAATATTAAATGATCTGGACCTTCGTGTAAATTCAGAAATTGTTATACATTAAGTTTTTTCTTTCTTTTTTGTGAAAAACATGTCTGATTTCACAGCATGTTTGGCTACTACTGTTGGTCAGTCGGTTATAAACAACAACGCATTTGGTCTTTGCAAACACAGAGATGTGGGTGTTTATTTGCATATAGAGCGGGGAAGTGAGATCTGATCACAAGTGGTCACTCCAGACGCATGTGGGAACGCATTGTAATGCCAAGTGTGAACTGAGAGAGTGCGTGTGTGTGTGTGTGTGTGTGTGTGTGTGATAGAGAGAGAGAAAGGGAGATCGGGGAAAGTTTCAGTTAATGTCTAGGGGGTAGGTACAAATGGTGCAGCAGAAACTTTGAGTGAAAACCTTGCACAGCAATAAAGTGATATACACATGAATAATGCAGGAGCATTTAGTTCAGTGCTTAGACAGTGGGGGAATCAGATGTCCCTGGTGCCCTGAAGGATTCCAGTCTACTGAGCCAGCGTCTCTGGTTGAGAATAGACCAACACAGACCCGAAGGAGAATCCCAGTGCTCCATGCTGTCCTGCCAAGACACACACACACACATTTACACACAAGACAGACACACGTATTCACCATAGGATCCCCACACAAACATGCATTAAAGACTGTGTACACACATATTCAGCCACTGCGCCTCACATGCACACACTTCAATATAAGACCCCCATAACCACACATACACGAAACACATCCTCTTATTTCTCACTGAGTGTGTTATGAGTCAATAAAGGAGAGCAGTCCTAATAACTAGATAATTCTCTATGTGTTATATCTGTGCATCTGTGCTGCAACTGACTGTATCGCATTAAAAGCCTTTGCCAGTGATGACATCACACGTACAGTAAATGAAGGAGTGAGTGTGTGGAGAGGAGCTCTGAATAATTGCAGTAACATCAGCTCAGTGTTGGCTTTGCTTTTAGGTAATACTTGTGGGATTTGGGGTTTAAAAATAAATCTGTGACTGAGAGACTGTGGAAGCAAGTGGGCAAGAGTTTGAGCGTGAATTTCACAGAACTGCTGAGGAGATTTCATTTTGTCGTCTCAGCTGCCCAAAGAATCAACTAATGACTAATTAATTACTGCACATATCCAAATCAAATCATCTGCTTCTCCTTGCCATGCATATTCTCTCTGGCTGTCGTTCAACTTTTCTCCTTGTAGATTCGAAAGAGGCACATTCTCAGAAATAATATGCCATGATTTTGGGGGTTTTAAAATGAGAGATACACAAAGTCAGCATCATTTCCATTGTAGTTGATAGCAAATGTTTTATCCCTCTTGCTTTTTTGTCAGCCTTTGGGCATATGGCGTTTACGTAGTAATAGTGGGTGTGCGTGCTTGTGTGTTTAATGTGTTGCCACAGCCGCTATTTACCAGCTTTGCCTCGGCATTAAAACGTTTGATTTCCATTCAGCCAATGCAAATGAGGCCAGGAGAACGTCGCCCCTGTAACATATGCAGCTCCTCATTTGCTGCCAGGGCCAGTGAGCAGGGGACAGGGGTGGGGCCGCTCTTCACATCGGAATGGTAATTCACCAATCAGCGAGGTGACATGCTCGGCAAAAGAAGGGAGAGCCGCACCGGCGCTGACAGGGACATCAGTTTCACGAAACATTTCCTCCTCTGCACCTGAAAGCACGGCATAATCACGTGCAGGGGCGATGCACCATGAAATGGAATGGGCGCCCAGATCCGGGGGAGCGGACACAGCGCCGTGTCCACAGAAATGAGGGTCATTCTTTACCCGGAGATGCCAGTGTCAGTCGAAAAAGGCCCTGCAGGTCCGGGTCAGACAGTCGCATAGGCAGCTTCATGATACCACCTCATGTCAAACTTTCATTTTTGACTCTGCTGATGCAGAAATATGCAGTTAATATAAAAACATCTATCAGCATCTGCCAAGGTAATGGCACCTTTTGTTTGTTTCAGTTTACTCTGAGATATGCAGGTATTGCGAAGATTATAAACAATGGGTTAATATTCATTTAGTTCATAAATAAAGTGCTTTTTTAAATCATCAAACCTGCTTTTTCCTTTTTTTATGCACAACTCCCCTGTCCAGCTCCTAATAAACTGCAAGTGTCTGTGTTTTTGTGGGCACTAGCTTGTATTTCCAGAATCCCCCACAGGTCATGCGCATTGTAAGACACATACAAGCCTTTAGAGGAACAAATGTGTGCCAAGTGAGATAAGAAATGACTGCTGCTAATAGACTCTGCTCCCAGAGAAAGTTCAGCGCAGGCAAGAAAATAAAAAAGCAACAAAAAAAAAAACATGATCTGAATCCTCAAACTAGTGCCTCTCCCTATCTGCCAGATGTATCAATGTTCCTCCAAGCAATCAAGAAGTAATTCCCTTTATCGGCCAACATGAATATTAAAGTTTGTGCTAGAGGGATCGAGGATATAAACACCACAGTCACCAGGCACCTGTCAGGGATTGCAGTGGATAGTTGATGAGGCGGATGAGTGGCTCACAGTGCAATAGCAGGGCTGTAAAGATACCAATGGTGACATCGGCCAAAGCTGAAGAGCAAGAATGCTGATTAGTGGAAGCGATTAGCATCTTTGTCTTTGGGTACTTGTCATCCGACACATGTAAATTTAAACTGGCGCGACAGCAACAGACCGTCACATTAATGTTGTTTACACCCAATGCAAATGAAGAGTAAATAAACAGATATCTGAAAACTGAGGGAAAGGAGGAGGGGTTGCCCAGACTGAGGACCTTTTACGCTTATGCAAATGGAAGTTCTCATGGCATGCAGCTTGCAGGAAATTAAGACAAAGAGAGGCAGAATTACAGAGCAGTATGGAAATGTGCAGATGTGTGGATATGCAACGCTGCTTCATTATGACCGGAAGAATGGCCCATGTTAATATTCAAACATCTTGATAAACAAAAGACACAAATGAAGACGGTTCCCCGAGGACTAAGACAGAACACTGATGATCTTAACACTCACCAGACAACATCCAACTCAGGGACGAAATTTGTCTCCTAGCGTTACACAATTACACTGTGCACATACACCCACACACACACACAAACACACACTCTACACTGAATAAACAAAGAGCAGAACATGCTGGAACATTTAATGTGCATCTGGGGTCAAGTCTGGTAATGCACTTAGAAACAAGATGACTGGCGGTGGTCACGAAAGCTGTCGACACCTGCAGATCATTTATCAAATTGGTTTGCAGTTTTCAAAAGGTTTGGACCATGCTGCAACCTCCGGGGCTTAAAATGAGGCCAATATACAAGTGCCAAAAACTGTAGTACCTCGAATGTCCTCTTGGGGCAGGCTCCAAAAACAAGTCAAACCCCATGAAGCCCCATAATAGAATGCTGGGATAAATAACAGCAGAAATAAATATGTTTACAGCCTGGTGGGAAAAAAGGCTTTGCACAATTAAGGGTGTGTCTGCTTTGAATGACAGCATGCTAGCCGTCTGCTGGGCTTAACACACTCTCCAGCTCCACCCTCTCATCCAAATATGGTGACTTTTGGCTTTAAAAGTTGCTGATGGCTGTACACACTTAAGTTTAAAATGGTAATCCCACAAACCAAAAGTAATGTCCCTGTGGCTCTGTCCACAATGTCCACTTTGTGATGTATAGTCATGGTCTAAGCTAATGCTGTCATAAATATTTCTTCAAGTTTTATTAAACTGTAAAAAAGGGAATAAATATAGTTTTTCCTTTTGAAAGTTGATCTTTAGGACTGAAAAACAATCATCTCTGTCTGTAGCAAATGAGCTGAACAAGCAAATGTACAGAACAGATTTTTTTTCGTTGCGGATCCGCTCGATCTGGTTGTGTGCTCTCGGCTTGTCATTGTCTGTGTTTACGGTGGCATTAGGGTCGCCACTGCACCCACAGTTAATGGACAGAGCGGGAAGAGAGAGACAGAGGGAGGGAGAGACAATCGTCCTTGTGTGGAGCACACTATACTGTTGACTTTGTCATGGTGCCATGTTGGATGGCGTCCACTCCATCATATCCATGCCCAGATGCTACAAGAGAGATAAGTGGATTGTAGAGAACAGGCTTGTCAGGGATCCCATATATTCACCCTGAATCTGTGGATAGTAGAACACAAATAGGCTTTTAAAGTGAAGTGATTTAGTTTTTTTTTTTTTTTAGTCTCTTTTATTATAGATTGTTTTACACTGACATCAACTTGGCTCAGCCCGGAGGCATGTTTCTTGGAAACAAAGCAAAACTGCTGGCAGTATCAAATGTTTTTCAATGGCTTTCACAGGCCAGAAAATGTAACATTAGCTACCTATTTGAATGCTTAGCTCATGAGGACTGTAGTAAATGGGAACTGGAATGAGTCCTGAGACATCATTAAGAAGACATGTAAGACCGCCTCCCTTAGAAGTTGAGCTTTTCATAATCAGAAACTAATGCATTTGATGAGAAACCTGAAAATCACCATCAGGTTTTGCAGATTGTTTTTTTTCTTTTTGGTGTGTCCTCGCTTTTATTATAGTAATGATGCACTTGACTTTATAATGAGTATTTTAAAAGGGAAAGAAAATTGTTAATTTACACCTTTTTTGATTGGATGGTCTAGTGGCTGTTTGCTGTGCTTTTTTCAGGGTTTATTGCCAACTGATTATTTTGTGGAATGACTCCCCCACAATAACACCACTGATGCATTAAGTCAAGATAAAAGCAATCTAAATATGAACATGCATGATGGCCACGCTAAATGCACCCAACTAATGGTTTCATTATTTCATAATAAAGGGTTAATGTATATTCAAAATGACTATTTACCCAGATTGTTCTTGCATATATATATGGCTTTTAACAGAAGTGGTCATCAGCTTCATTAGAAGTTTGGATTATATTTGCGCGTCCAACATAGTTCAGATCAGGCATATGTTCACAGCCTGAGCTCACCATTCAGCACAGGGTTAAAAAACAGATTAGTCAGCTTCCCGTCCCCTGCCCCAAAGCACAGAATCACACACTCACACACCCTCCTCTACACCGCATGACCCTGTATATTTTTGAACCTCCGCCAGCTCTCTTCTTTAAGAGTCCAAATCCTGGTGGCTGCCAGTCAACTTCAAAGCGGTTGGGCTGTGGCTGTCTTTCTTAACCTCCAAATCTGGCTGGTCTTGTTACAGCTGCGCTGTGGGGACAGACTGGGCAGTGTTTGCATTTGTATGTATGTGTGTGCGTGTTTGTGTGTGTGCCTGTGTGGACAGAGTGGGCAGTGTGCTGGGTCTGCTGATTAACCCCTGGGCCAGGGCCGTTCTCCACAGCCAGACAGATCGGCTTTCGCCCAGTCCCGGCCTCTGTAACGGGAGCCCGCTCCAACAAGCCACTTCAAAGAGACGAGGCCAGCAGGAATGTCAGGTTCAGAACCGGGGGGAGCGAGGGGAAGAGAGCGAGAGGAAGATGGTGGAGCAAAGGGAGGAAAAGACTTGTGTATATCTAAGTGTGTGTGTGTGTGTGTGTTGCTTAGTTTCAACATGTTGAGAGGAAGGGTTGTCTCACTTTCTGGTCAGCAGAAGGACTTTGGCCCCTATCTGGACCTTTTTTTTTTTTTACTCAAGCACTTGTTTTTTTTAACATTTGCAGTGCAAAGCAGTTGTTTTAATTTAATTTGACTGCTAAAGCCAAAGACCTTTGGGATTGTTTGGCCTGTGTCTGGATCAGCCGTGCCTCTCCAGAGACAGGCAGCATGTGTGTTGAGTTTTTCCTCTACTGCTGCGAGGAGATGCCGCATCCTCTCTCTGACCTCTCTGAGCCAAAGAAAATCTATCACAGTCGACACATATTTTGAGTCAGCTTTGCCAAAAATCGAACTACAATGCAGCGGTGAAAAAAAAAAAAAAATTGTAGAACTGACATTTTTGGATCAGATACGTGTTAGTCACTGGATGTAATAGAAGGAGAAATGATGACGATATAACAGTGTTCACACAACAATCTTTCATCACTCTCAGCACCAGTTATATTAGGTGTAGTGTGTACTGTAATGTGTGCTAAAACTGGTATCGACACAAACACGCTCAACACGATAAAATGAAACTGATCTTTTTTTTTTTTTAATGTGTTCATTTGCATTAGTTTCCATAACTCAGCGAATAAAAACTGCATGCGGCCCGACAGAATAAAACACATCCAACTCACTTTGAAGAGCAGCTACAAATCCGCCCTTGAAGTTTGAGTGAGTGTGTGCTGAGTGTGTGTGTCTGAGTGATGGAGATTAATTTTGCAACGGGACACGCCCACACAAATGTGTTGTCATAAGATTCCTTGAAGTCACACACACAGAAGAATCCCCCTGCGGAGGTTAGGTTCGCCATGGCAGAGTGAGCAGGGCTGAGCCGCTCCGCCGATCACCCAACACTGTCCTGCCTTTTGTGGCTCGGAGACAAAGGACTGCTACTGCTGGGGGGGGAAAGAGAAAGAGAGAGAGAGAGAGAGAGAGAGAGAGAGACAGGCAACCTGAACCTGACACAGGAAGCTCCTAAAGCTACACAAAACAAACTGCTGAGCTTTGGCATTTCCCCTTTCTGAAAGAATATCTCCACCGTCATTAAAGGTGAACTCAATCGTATAATCTCCTCCAAAGTCACTGAGCAACACCCCCCCCCCCCCCCTTCTCCTCAGTCCTTTCTCCTTCCTCTCTCTCTCTCTCAACCGTTCCTCTATTCTTAGTTCCCCTCGCAGAGGTGGAGGCCATCAATGAAATGCCATCAAATCTGTGGGGGGTTAGAGGTCATAGGACAAAAATGTTCTGTTGAATGTGCACTGTGGCGGTCTGAAAGAAAAAGGCTGTGTGTTTTGTTTTGCTCTGATCGATGGAAGGTGGGTTCGTGAGGAAGCAGGCAACGCGCTCACCCTCAAGCTAAGCTCTTTGTTTACGGTTCATCCATATCCCTCAACACACGTCGGCAAAGGCCCTTTTAAACACTTGTTCCTTTTGCTCGAAAAACAGACTACTTATGTAGTTTTCATGCATGTATATTGTTTAACCTTGCAGAAGATTGGCGTGCCACTCAGCATTGGTGAAATAACAATTGTAGAATGTGTATTTTCATGTTTGAAATCCTTAGCAGGTAATCAATACCATGCCAAGAAGAGAGCGGTAAATAGCATGTCTTGTGATGTGAATTGAAAAAAAAAAGAAGAAAAAAAAAGAAAAAAGAAAAACAAGAACGCAACGGACTAACAGCCAACAAACAGAAAGCCATCCAACCATCACCACTGAGAGCATAATGAAAACCCTGAGAATGGACATGCACATTTGCACATACAAACACATTACATTCTCTGCTACCACAATACATATCATTTTGATGTCATCCACATTTGGCTAAGGCCATTTGCACCTCACGCGTAATATGCTGCCAGCTATACAAATAGCACTGTTTGGAATTCAATTATCTGTTGCCTCTTTAGATTTTTTTTTTTTTTTAATATTCAGGCACAATGAAAAGGCCTCTCTCTTCTCTCAGTCGGTGCCGTCATTGAGCAAAGGTGGAAAAAATGGTATTCACCCCTCTTATTATCGCATCAAAATCAGCCCAGCCACTGTGCATACCGGCTCATTACCTTGGTGAAAAAGCCACCTTAACCTACATTACAAGCTGGCCCTGTAATTAATGACTTTTTAAGCTATTGAACCAAAAGCAATTAGGTTATAAAGGAGGGCTTGTTCTGTAACATGAATACCTTTCCTTTATTAGTCGCATCCTTGAAGGGGAGATGCTAACCAAATGTGACAGTCTCTAGAATTAAGATGCTAATGTTTTCCAGTTATTTGAACTTGTCAATCAAGCTTTTTTTTTTTTTTTCTCCATTGTTGTGAGGGGTACACGAAAACAAACCCAGAGTTTCAATGGTATCTGAAGGTTGAAGTATTTCTGTACAGTGGAGGGGCTGCCGTTGCCGTTGTGTGTGTGTGCATGTTTACATGTGTATATGCGCATGTGCACGTCGGTGCGCTTGCCCGTGCACGTTAAGTGGAAAGAGAGCAAACCAGATACAGCCCATTCCATCAGCACAGTATGCACAGCGCAGATAAGACTTCATACAACACATTTGCTCTGTATTTGTTTTAGACTTTATCGCGTGTTCCAGTGGAGGTAGACACAGTCGAGACATGTGGTCTACATTCTAATGCCTGGAAGGGTCAGCTCAGCGGTCAACCAGCACATTACTCTATGTCCACACAGGACAGGTTAGAACGCACAAGACTAATGCTGTAGCTCATCCAAAAGGTCATCTGTGGATATTAATGTGTAACTTTAACTGAACCTGCACGAGGAACAGTCGGCCCCTCTTTCTCATGAACAGCAGAACACAGTGTGCTGCACGGAGGGATAAACACGCCTGCAGGATGCAGTTCAAAGTTTATATGAGTCATTTTGTGCTAACCCTGACTTTTCTGAAAGTAAATGAAAAGCAAAATAATTCATTGATATTTTTGCTTTCGCTCCAGACAGTAATCGAAGGCCTGTGCATAATTAGTCAGGCTTTTGGAAAACGTCTTTTCTGCAGATTGATCTCGCCAAATGTTTCACTGCTCCTCATTATTCAACAACATGCAGCCTAGGAACGGCTGCCTGACAATAAATCTTGCAACCCGCTAAAGTTCCCTAAATTGATTTTAACCTGTTGAAGCCAGTGGAACAAAGACATCAAGAATAACCTATAATTGCTGTAACAGGATGAAAAAGTATATCCTCATTATTTTAGGCCACTGATGATGACTACACTAGGTTTTAAATGCAGCCATCTAGCCTTAAATGAACAGTTTAAAAATCATTTTGGTGGCATGAGAACATTTAAAAGGGAGAAAGGTGACCCTGTATTTAAGTTACTCTGCGTCCAAGTCGACAGTTACCTCACAATGTTACTTCTGTGAGCAGGTGTAAAACCCTGCTTAACATTTTACAGAACTACGTCCCTTACGCCAACAACTATTACTGATTTCAGTGAAACTGGATCATATTTTATCATATTTTATGGAGAAAATGCTTTCTGGTGCTTTGTGGTTTTTCAACTGATGTTTCTCAGCTGCTCTGCTTTAACTCCCAGTGATTTACAAAGTAACTGAGGTAAATTGTTGCTAAGAATAGGTGCCATTAAGCTCTGTTATCCATGCAGCTATGGTGCTTGGGTTACAACGCAGAGCAACAGTGTTTGTTTATTTTGCAACAGAACCAACATGCTCAGCAGTCTCTGAATTCATCATGGCAGGGGTGAGGAGACGGAGGAAGCATTGACAGGAAATAGAAAACAAGAAAGTGACCGAGCAAGAAGCTGAGACGAGCATCATGTCTGGCTTTCAGTCAATGGCGAGAGCTTTGCAGGATAAAATGCTACAAGACAGACAGATTTCACAGTGCAGAGTGCAATTCCATGTTTGATTACCATCAAAACTAGCTGGCTTGCAAGCTATGTCTTTTGTTGTGACCCTAATTTGGTGTTTGGCTGTTAGCAATGCTTTTTACTTGCTTGTTTTTAACAGAGCAGCCCATTTCCACAGAGTTTTAGCTAGTAGCTTTTTATAGTCAGTTGATAGCAGCATAGAATCTCTATTTAAGGTTATATTAACTTGGCATGCTGCTTTTGTCAGTCATGTGTGGTGCTTGTGCAAACTTGCTGTGCACAGCAAAGAATGTGTAAACACGCATGTTTACTTCAAGTCAAAAGTTTCAAAATAAAACCCTGCTATTAGCAGTCTTGTTTTCATTGTGTAGTTTGCACATAAATTGTATCAGATACAGAAACCAGAGATTCTTATTTACAACAGTGGTGTTACACGAGAAACTATGGAGGCAGGAAATTACAATACATTTTTCTGGATCTCTTCTTCCTGAAAAAAATAGTCGAAGAATATGTATTAATATATTACTATATGAATAAATAAAGCTCTATGCCTTTTAATAAAATTAAATGTAAATTTTAATGATACAAACATGATAATTCTTTACCTCATGCTACATTTTTTTTTTCACCAGTCAAACAAATGAGTTCAGACAGCTCATTCAGAGCAGACCTCAAACATTCAGTCTCTCAAGTAGGTAATTTATTCAACCGTGATTGCAGGAGCTATCAAATCGAACTTGATTCTGAGGTTGTTTGTGTGCCTGTGTGTATGCAAGAGAGTGAGAGAATGAGATGGAGAGAGAGTGTTTGCAGCACCCTTCAGCGCCTAATCACCCTCACTAAGTTCAACGTACAGCAGCAGGAAAGCGATTGATCAGCGCGGTCATTAAACGGAAACTTCAGCAGTCGTTTGGCCCTGCTCTTTGAAGTTCCCCAAACATAATATTCATACATCAGTAATTAGCACTGTTCCAGAGTCAAATGTTTTTTTGTGAGAGTTGTTTTTTTTTTTCAATAAACCCTATTGATCAGTATGATAGCAACAAATCAAGCTAATTCCTGCACATTAAACTGGTTTGTATTGACTTGATGGAAAAACACGAACAGCTGCGTGCTTAAAATGCATTCCACAACTCTTACAAAACTCATTTCTTTTTCGCAGCAAATTTGTTCTCAAATTTATTATTTGCCATGAAATGTGAAAAGTCTTCTTCATTAGATAGTGTGAAATCCCTCCCTGTCTGCCTCTGCCGCTCTGAGGTCCAGCTAACCATGTTAATCCCACAGCTGCGAACTCCGTGGCATCTCCCTCAGTAGACTCGCAGGCCCGCTGTCTAAATAATTGCCTCATTAGTGTGTGGTGCACAGGTATGGCATAAATGCAAACTTTAGACAAGTGTCTATGTAAATCCAATTGCTTGTCCGACACTCTTTATTCATGTGATCAAAAATCAGCTGAATTATACTGGAAACCTCAGCCCTGAAATGGAAATTTGGGGGATAACTAATGCATTTTCAACGAGGTGAATGGTGTGCAGGTTGTAGCTCAGAGCAGATGATGTGAAAACCGTTGACAGCTTTCAACTATGGTGTTGATACATTTGAGATATATGTCTCATTTCTGAAAAAAAAAATGCCTAAAAACAAATGTGCATAAAGATTAACAAAAACAAAAAATGCAGTACGTCAAAGGCCTAATTGCAGCATGTCAGCAAATTGGCCTTTCAACAACTAGAAAACATTTTCAGAACCAAACAGTCTTTGCAGAGGAAATGGGGGCAGAATTATTCATGATCAGCTAAATGGTATCAGTTTTAACAGGCTACATTACAGCGGCTAGCAGTAAATGAGCTGTTATTGGAGGCAGCAAAAACAACTCTTTATGAGGCCACATCGTTTAATTTACATGTAATCAAATTGGTTGGATAAATGCAAATGCGAACTGATTGATTTGACACATTTTATATGCATCTGTAATCAGCAGAATCTGCAATCTTAGCCCACTTATTAATCCCTGTAATGTTTTTCCACACTGTGTTTCATGGAACCAGCATTTCTCTTTTTTGAAAGGCAAAGTTTTAACATGAATCCACTTATACTTTAATTTAACCTAAGACATAATGCACTGCGACAACATGACTTGAGGCGGTGGCACAGTTTTGTTCCATCAACACTGCTGCTGAATTTCATGAAATGCTACTGAGCTTGAAAGAAAATATTCATCCCAACAAGTGGTAGTGAAAGTATGTTTTAATTATAACGATTTTAACATTCGACTGAAAGATTAAACAGCTGAATTATTGTGTATTGGGGTGATACAGTTTGAGAGAGTTATAGATGAGAAATACTAAAACAAGACAGTCCTGCACCGGCTAAACAGATGTACAGCTTCAACAGCCTGCTCAATGGCTTCTTACAGTGGCTTCATTTTTCTCCCTGTGATGATGCACCCGCTGTTCCACCTTTGGCCTCGCAGCCATGGCTCAGAGCGCATCGCTGCCACGGCAGACTGCCGCCTGCATTGACTGTCTGACACCGACTTTTGAGGTTACCTTGAAATGGCAAAGACCTGATGGACGAGATGACTTTTCCATGTACTGTCACAAAGAGAAGACGGAGTACAAGGGGCCAGGCGCTCGACAAAAAACAGATCACACACCGGATTTGGTGTAATTAATCTATTTTGGGCATTATGCTAACAAAAAGGGCATCTGTTTATTCTAAAATGCGTTTATTAATGACGGCTAAGGGAAGCCGTAGCACCTTGATGTGTCTCAAATGTCAAGACAGCCTGTTACATTAGCTGCTTCGCTACCGTTCATCAACTTCAACATCAAGGGTACTGGTCTGCCTCTGTCTTCTTCCTTACGGTTTTAGTATTCAGACTGTCTCATCCAGCCGAGTACAAGAGAGCATGTTAAGCAGTTCAAAATAGTCATTATGCAGATTTAGAGTGAATTAGAAGAGGTCTCATGCAACCTTAAATTATGAAAAATATGGATACAGCAACCTTGACTACTCACTGACTTTGCCAAATATGTTTAAAAAGCAAACTTAAAGCTGCAACAGCCAATATTCTTTTAATTAAAAATGGGTAAAATAACTGTGTGTAATGAGAAAGTTGTCCTAAATAATGACAGAGCCTCAAAGGATAAATTAGCTCTGCAGTTCTCCTCAGTTTACAGAGCATTTTGGCATCTTTTAGCTCATTGTTTTGGTTTTAAAGCCCAATAGCTTCACTGTTATGCGTTATTCACACTGCTCTCATCGACCCTGTTTCCAGCCAGAGCAGTCAGGTGAAAAAAACCCCCCAAAAATAAAATAAATAAAATGAAACAAGACCACAAAAATAATTAATACTTCTTGAAAATTTGCCCGTTTAATGTTTACTGGTTACATTCTTTGCAATCCATGTGTACAGAGTGCAGTTCTGGAGTTTGCATGCTGTATTCAAAACATCTGGTTAAAGTTGAGGAAAAATGTGGTTTCGGTTAAACTGTGAAATGTCAGTGTCTCCTGTGTCGTCAGCTTTTAAAAATTTAATCACGATCATTCCCTTAACCTTTACCAAGTGCTTTGAGTTACCTAAACAAAACATTAATTATTAGGTAATCACGTTTTAGTTGCGGCTGATGGCACATTGTAGCTGAAATGACTGTAATACAAAGACAAAGAACCCTTTGCAAGATGCGTTCAGTGTAAACACTCTGCGTTGGCAATAAACTGTATATTAATGTTTTGCCATGATGTTGATATATGTAATCCAGGAAATATTTCTTAGAAAAATATTTGCTGTTGGAAATTAATGATGTACAGATGTAACTTTGGGAGGAAAGTTTGGCACATTTATGCACGCACTGCAAACCTGAGACAACAGTTTGGTTCTTTCCTCGTTTTAAAGAAAATAGTGTTTAAGCAGAAGGGCCTTTTTTTTGCACAACCTGTCCAGAGACAAAAAGGGTTAGAAACGCCCTCCCACCCCTTTTCGTTCTTGACTTAACTGCAGACCTCTGCACATTGTAATCACGTTAAGCTGTGTTTGATGTATTGTGTCAAGTTTAGTGGCGACCTCCCAGGAGAGGGTTCACCGGAGAAATTTAACATAGCTGTAGTCCATATGTAATTAAAAAGTATGTTATCTCTGGCCAGAATGTTATGGCTAAGCATTGGCCCGGGTCCAGCTAACGTTGATATAATCCCACCCAGCTCTGTTTCTCTGTGGATGGGGTCACTGGGTCACTAACTGCCTCCTTGTGTGCTATTCAGCTGCAGTGAGACAAGAGAAGCCTCTTTGGAGAGTTTGAATCATGGGGTCCGAATACAGCTGGATATCTCCCAGCCTGGTTTTTATATTAAAGTACAGCAGGAAATGTATCACCTCTTTATATATATCTTTTTTTTTTTGCTCTTCAGACCTGAGAGTGTGAAGAATAACACACACACACACACACACACATACATACAAAAAAAAAACTGAGAGCAAACCAAAATCCTCCCACTAATACACAGCTTTGCTTAAAGAAAAATACGGATCAAATGTTGTAAACGGCTTTACTTGAATCATGACGTATGTTTGTGCTTTAAGGAGTCATTTTAATCAGTTCCAGAGGATTAACCAAATAGGACAATTTTACTAAATGCCGCTCAGAGTAACGATAAGTTATTTCATTTTACTGCATTAGAGAATCCACCGCTCCACTGTTGAAAAAAACTGCTGATTTTATCAGGTGGTGGTCGGGCTCAGACTCATTAAGGATGAGGTAAAGTTCTCCACGACCAGACTGTTTGTTGCAGTGAGCTAAGATGAAACTCACAGTTGGATCAGCAACAGTCTTAGTCTGTGCAGATGTAAGAGGGCTCTAAAACTCTGTGTTGTTTCAGCTCACCTTCAAAGCAGCTAATCAGCCTGTAAAAAAGCTGCTCACGACGTAATTAATTCTCGGATTGGACGGTTAGGCAGAACTGCAGGAACTGTAGCTCAGGAGTCCACTGTGAGCAGCTGCCGGATCTTCAGCTGTCACAGCTAAACTATGAAGCCGATGTTCTTTTTTTTTTTTTTGTTGTCTGCTGGCTTGGAGACCTGACTGTGAGCTGCTGTGGGTGGTAGATGCCCAACGTATCTGACAGTTTGGACGAAGAGGAGCAGTTTGGGGTGTAATTTCAAGCCACAGGCCCTCTATTGGCTCTTTGGCTGTGTAGAGCGTGGAAGAGGTCTTGTTCTGACCAGAGGGGTCAGGTAAAAAAACAACTCTTGCAACAAGAAAGAAAGAAAGAAAGAAAGAAAAAAAGAGTTTGGAAAGAACAAATCTCGCATCTGCAATGAAATCCCATTAGGCATTTGTATCAGTATTATGCACATACATTAATACATTCATAAGGCATACTTTCTCTAATTTAAATCCCCTTTGAAGAGGGCTTACAGTGCTTACAGTCTTGTAAATCTTCAGTTTTAAATGATATCCGCTCTCATAGTTCTGCATGGAAAGCAGATGCTGTAATTGAGAAGAGACTTGATTTCTTGCACAGTCAAATTAGCTGAAGATGACCGGGTAGTGAACTGCAGGAGGTTTAATTCCCTGTGTTTACATCACTGGCAGAGCCTTTGTTTTGTTTGATTCACCATGCTAATATAGACTCCTCTCGGATTACACACTGCACACTGACACACTGCACACACACACACACACACACACACACTGATGCACAATATCTGCCTCTCCCAATAAACTCGCTCTAGGTGTCAAAATAAAGGGGGGAATAAGATTGGATTATGAGGGTTGCATCTGTGTGTGTATCACATTAGGTACTGTGAGAAGGTTTTGCGATGCTTTGCTCGACACTAGTAAAAAAAATATTTCTAAACATGCATTTAATTAAAAAATAGGGGGAAAAAAATCTATGCTGCATCATTTTTAAGGATCCATTCTTCAGCTCCGGTCTCCGGCATGAACTTTTTTTCAATTAAAGTCATTAAAATGTGAGGAATGATGTAGTTTAAAGGGACATCAGCAGCGGTGTGTTTTGTTTTCAGACTCAACTACAAAAAGCATAGAAAAAGACTTCTGAGACGCCATATTGAGTGCACGAAAAATAATTTATAACCGCACAGTTTCTTGTCGGGCCACGTGAATCTGACATCACCAAAGGCAGACAACACAAAGATTGTTTGATAAATATTCTTTTAAATGAAAGGAGCTTCATGAAAGAAACAAAACCTCCAGTCATGTCGAAACTGACCCGTAGGTTGCAAATAATAGCAAAAGAACGAATGTCTGTTTGGTGTTCTGCAATCACTTTTTCTCTAACAAGGGGTTTGTCTGAGGAAATCTGCATCTGCATTGATATGTTTAATTCAATACAAAGGGGAAAAAAAGAGCAAATTTCCTCATGCATCCGACTCACTTGCTCAGATCTGGTGTTTATGCTTGACTTTTTTGTCCTGCTATCTGATCTGAGCCCCCACAGCGAGCCCGCACATCCTCTGATTTGCTTGTGTTGCACATGGAACCGTTTTGTTGTACATGTTGGTTGACCTCTCATTCAAAATTACCAGAACATTTCTCTCCGCAGATAAATGTACCAGAACGTATGATGGCGTGATCGGTATCATCAAGGCAATTTCTTGGTAAAATTCAAGATTGTCTGCTCGGGGATCTATTGGTTTCCATATGCCTCCCTCCTGCGATCCAGCAAAAGTTTATCCTGTTGTTCCTGGCAGATTACAGGGAATTGAATATGAAACACAGCAGAAAAATAGATATCTTAGGTTGAATTTATTCATGCACTACTTCTGGTTCTTTTTTATCTTACATGCTGTGTCTCAGATCAGATGTTACAAGATGAAAATGGATGAAAAATGCAACATAAAGCAAAAGTGAGAAAATGTCAAGTGTACACTTTAAGTCAGAAATCAAATATAGAAAGCTTAGTGAGCTTTTTAGCAATGTACAGTAAATCTTAAATATTTACACGCAGTGACTCCGATACTGTAAAGCAGTGTTGGCGCTACATCCGAACCGAACTAGTGCGCGGTCTCCAATTTCCACAAGGGGGCACACACGAGACAAATGCATTAATGTGAGGCACGCTAAAAAGACCACTAAGCCACTGAGAACAAACCTGAATATGTACCATATGGATTAGTCATCTGTTAAGCTTTTTGTCTGGAGTGAAGTACTTTTCTTGGCTGTAAGTTTCCATGCATGTGCTGTGGATTGACTATCTCTAAATAAACCTCCGTGTTTACCTCTCATTACCTGTTGCACTGGTCCACCAGTTCATTTATTTGACATAGATGTTGCATCTCGTCAATTGCACGTTTCTGTCCAAGAGCAAAATTACTTCCATCCATGAATAAATATGCAGTGACTATCCACTATGGAGCCAGTTACATATAAACTAAATTCTTCACAGCAGAAAACTTTTCTTGCTTTTGCACTGACTGGTTACAATTCATAAAAGTATTTGTCATAAAGGATTTAACAAATTATGACATTCTGTTCTATTTATCTTTTACACAGCATCCCAGCTTTTTTGGAAATTAAAGGTTTTAATATAAATTAGGTCCTATTTGTCAATGCTGTTAAAGAGCAGAATGTAAAAGTTAAACCAACAGGAGAAGTGAGCAGTTTGGCCAAAACCTGGAATTGAAGTCTTATGTAAAAATGACCTAAGATGGCTCCACACCAAAGGATAATTTATGGCCCAATCAGTGGCTCCCCATAATTGTGGTGGTGTTTCTGTTTTGATGCCGGTTGGAACAAATTATGTGCCCAAATGATCCTGTAATCATCTTGTTGTTACCAACTCGATATGAGTCTCGCAGATTTCCAATCTTTAACATTCAAATAAATGAAATAAACACAACTTTGTTTCTCAACTCTCCTGCAGTCAATCATGCAGATTCCACCATGATGTTTTCTGCATATTTTTTTTTCTATTTTATGTCAGTGCAAAACAGCACAAACAAGTGCAGCAACTGATGACAACAGCTTGTTTTTTTTTACTCTAGTTTGATTATGCATGTTTGAGCTCCCACTGTCTCAGAATAATAGGCACGTAAACTCCTGGAGTGTGTCCCTGCGTCTTGCCTGATCATCTGGTGCGTGCGCAGTTAACATTAAAATATTAAAATTCAATTGATCTGTCGTTACGTCTGCGGTCTCCTGCGTTTTTAAAAACCCTTTAAGATTTAAAGATCTTGTAGTGTTCAGCAGGTTTTAAATATGGCGCAGATGAGGTCATATGCTAACTACCACTAATGTTCCTCAATGGTGCCTTTGTTCGGTGACCCTCCGCTCTAGTTTTAAGCGTACTTCTTTTACAGAGCGTTAAGGTTGTGGGATGGGACATTTCAACATTTCTTAAAATCCTAATGGGTTTGCCGCTGGAGGGGGAAAAGAGGGTGAAACTTAATTGGAATAGACTTTTCCACCTCTAAATTTTAATGAACTGCTGGACTGAATGTCTCTTATTAGGTGAAATTGGCCATTAGCATTTTAAATGACCGGCTATCTTCATTATAATCAGGACGAGATGCATTTCTGCGCTGAGGATCTATTGATTGCTTGGCAATGTCAAAGTCTGCATGAAGAAAGAGGCAGGCTGCGCGTGACAGGCTTCGGCCACAGCTGAAGAGAGGATCAGTGCAACATTTGGAGCAACCAGGCACGGGGAAATGGGAATAATCCCTTTTGCACACTTTCAAATAATTACAGTAATATGAAGATAATTACAGTGGAGGCAATGCGGCTTTATCATGAGGCAAACATGTCCTATACAGTAATTCAATTTACGCTTCCTGTGAAAATAATCACTCACTCTGAATGCACAGAGTGGAGATGACACAGCAGCAATTGTGTTTTTGCTCCTCTGTAGATGTAGAGACTTAAAATCTCTGCCTTCTATGTTTTCAATACGACAAACTAATGCTGTGCCTTTGAGGATTCACCAGACGTTACTTCAATGCATATTAATCACATTATAACAGTTTATAGTGCTATTATCAAGCATTTACACATGAGAAGCTGTGATGAGAGTGGAATACATGCATCAAAAAAGCTTTTTTACTAATTACTTTGAACGCGTTGTGACATATTGCAGTTTCCTGTGTCACACTCTATACATTTAAGCACAGTTAATTTTTGACAAGGAGCCTTTTTTTTTTTTAATTGCTCGCCTTTGAAAGGAAAAGGGAACATTTAAAACACAGCAGCACGTAGACATCTGCTGTTTGATTTCTGTTGCCACTCTATAATGAAAAAAAAGCTACTAATTTCAGTGAGCCTTCAAAGCGCCAATGATAAGAGGAATGATTATAATATTATTGAATAAATATTAAATACTAATTTCATGAAAGTCTGTTTAATAATCACCGGGTTTTTTTTTTTATTAGGGTAGTTTGAGTTTTTCCATTTCTCAAAATTACCCCCGCTTTCTCTGATAGCTTTGACAGTTTTTCAATTTTTGACTCAAAGCACCCCGAGCAAATATTTGAAAGCCTTTTCAGACTAAAGCAAACTCGAGACCAAAGTTGGCAAACATTTGCAGTGTATATCACACAGACCTCATATACAGCCCCAATCACATGTGCCCCCCAACTCATTATCAACCCCCGAGCCCAAAGTATGATCACAATAATCTCATTTTAATTTGAGTTATATTGCAGAAGGGCGGGGTTGGGTGGAGTTTAGGGTGTGTGTGTGTGTGGGTGTGCGTGTGTGTGTGAGGGGGGTGTTGAATAATCAGATTGTCCCTAGATGGAGTGGGGAGACTTGGCCAGTGTTTGAGAATAATTCCAGATGGTGTTGAGCCGGCAGACTGGCACTGAGGAAAAAAAAAAACAAAAAAACTGGGGACCCCCACCCTTTCCAGCCCCCCACCCTCCCTCAGACAGCATGCCATGCCCTCAACCCTCCACCCTCTGCCTGCTCTTCGTCTCCTTCCCCACCGCATTTTCCCATTTTTCCTCTCCAATCCTGTTATTCCTGCTCCTCGTTGCCCTTCTCATTTCCTCCTCCTATCTGTCACACCCCATCTCATTTTTGCCTCTCACCCTCATTCTTCCTCACTCCCCCCCCAGCCCTTACCCCTCCCTCCTGTCCCCTCTTACCTCCTCACATCATTTTTGCACATCCAAACAGGTCTTGCAGTGTGTTGCCCCACAATAAGACCAGAACCAAACTAGAACCCCCCCCACCCTCCTCTTCCCTCTTCCAATGCACCCCTTCTTCCCCCAATCAACCTCCTCACTTTCCTGGGGGGGGGGGGGAGGAGGACGACAGAGCCCTGCCCTCCGATTACTCTGGGGGGCGCGGGGTTAGAATACAGCCCTGAGGGCCGGCAGCTGTCAATTAGTGATAACTGCCGAGCAAGAGACACGCACACACGCATACACACGCGTGTGCACACACACGCCCCCACTCCCACTCCCCCCACCCCCCCATCACTCCTTCGTTAATCAGGGGGCCATCACCTAGCAACGGTCCTGAGGAAGTTCTCAATGGGGATGCCTGGTGTGAGAGACACACACAGACACACACACACAGAGAAAGAACTGAGGATGAGGTGGAGTCGGGGATGAAGAGAGCAGGAGGAGGGAGAGAGAGAGTGATGAGAGATGGAGGGGGGTAGATGGAAAGAGGATAATGAAACCCTTTTTTTTTTCCAGAGGACATCTCTGACTCGAGACAGTCGTTGTCCACCCGCGTACACACACGTCACCATTTACACACACACACACACACACACGTCCTGAACATCCACAGGTGTTTGATTAACCTCCTTTCCTGAAGACATTAGTTATTGTTTTAATAAACTTCGAGTGCCCCCCCCCCCCCCCCGTTAATAAAAATAATAATAATAATAATACCCTGCGCATGACAAGGAGGGGTATTATGCATGAAAATTGAATGTGTCTAAATCAGGGAGGGGTGTTTGAAGGATGTGCACACAAAAATAGCTTCATTGGAAGAAAGTGATGGCCTGCACCTTAATACATGCACTTCATCAGCCAGCCTCATCGCCTTGTTCCTCCAGGCGAGTTGAGTTCTCTTGCAAACACATTAATATGAGGTGAATATGACTGCTGCATGCCAGAGTCGACCCCCCCCCTCCACCCCTCCAACCAGCAGCACCACCTCTGTCTGACAGAGTGGCAGCACAGAGAGCCATGAACAGGTGATAAATCCTTGTCAGGTTTTATTAAAACCTGGCCAGACCAAACGGAACACATCATATTGCGCCGTAATACCCAAGGAGACACTGTACGCAGGAGAGGGAGAGCCTTCCTGTTTGGTATGCTCTCCAGCAGCGAACTACTGTCTCCTCTCTGATGTCATTAAAGGTGGAGGTGGAGGAGGAATGAGCTTTTCAAGAACACACACCAGCACCCACACACACACACACATATATATATATATATATATATATATATATATATATATAT
>JAQNCA010000007.1:11381447-11392791 GCA_029783725.1 Acanthurus tractus | reverse complement strand
GGGGGGGGGCCGGGGCCGGCCGGCCGCCGGCGGCCGCCGCCCCCCCGGCCCCGCCCCCCCCCCGGCCCCCCCCCCCCCCCCCCCCCCCCCCCCCACAGTGATAAATCCATTTACATCCTCCCCTGTTTTATTTGCTCCCTTGGACTCTGCTCGCGTCTCCCCCATTCAGGCTTGTTTACCTGGTAAGCCGAGTGTGACTAAAGAAAATTCCCACAGCCTGAGGTGGGATTGGAGCTGAGGTGCTTTGGGGGGGTGGGGGTGGGGGTGGGAGCGGGAGGGTTAAGGTAGGCTGTAAGGAGGGGGGGGGGACAGAGGAAGGGTGGGTTCGGGAGAGGAGGGTGACGTAGGGGCGCGGAATTACTCAAAGCTGTAAGCTGTAACCCACCTTCCCTCTCCCAGCCCCCAGCCCCCTCCCATGACTTAATTATCATGTGCAGCCTAGTGGAGATGAAATAACGGAGACTCTCACACAAAC
The DNA here is from genome assembly GCA_029783725.1 of Acanthurus tractus. NCBI lineage: Eukaryota > Metazoa > Chordata > Actinopteri > Acanthuriformes > Acanthuridae > Acanthurus > Acanthurus tractus. The sequence goes on along the minus strand of JAQNCA010000007.1, from coordinate 11,392,316 downwards.
ACCCACACACCCGCACAGGGAGGATCGGAGGACTCCTTGTGCACACACACACACACACACACACACTCGCACACACACAGATAGACAGAGGCAGACACACAGATGCACAAATAGGAGGAGAGAGACAACATGGTCTGCTTTTAATCGAAGCTAATCGGCAAGGAAAATAAACATGCTGGCATGGCAGACATCTATCTTTGGCTGTGGCTGAAGCTGCTAGATAAGGAGGAACAGGCCTCACAGACATGTGTTCTTCTCTTTAAAACACCGCCTGCTCCTCGTTGGCAGAATTAAGCTTTAATATGGGTCTTAGGAGGAAGCTTTTCCAAGGTGAAAAGGTGAAATTATGGGATGGATTTTTTTTCCGAGGCACATCAATCATCTTTAACTCGCTTCTATTTGTTGGGGTCGGAGCTGCCCTTCTTCTCCTTCTTCTGCTGGGTCTTGCTTGCAAGAGAAATCCGCAGCGAGAGGAGCTTTAAAAGGCATTACTCAGACTGTCTGCAACTGATCTGTCAAAGTTGCCACGCTGCTTTGCATGAATCTTTAATTAGCCAAGAAAAAGCCCTGTGAAGAAGGAGAGAACAGCGCAGTTCTTTTCATAGCCTCTTCGTCTTCCACGTCATCTCAGCACAGTCGCTGATCAACAGCCGCAAAATAAAAACAGTTCTCTCCCGCTCTGAACATATCATCAAGCCTGTGGAGAGGGGAAAAAAAAAAAAAACTGTAAAAAAATAAATAAATAAAAGGAAAAACAGAAGAAAAAAAAAAGCACCAGCAGAGGGGATCTGTATGAACAAACATTACTTTTGTAAAAATCTATATGTTTATCACTCGTGCACTGGAACAAAATCACATTAAGGAAGTGTGGAGTAATAAAGAGGAACAGAGGGAACAGAGAGAAACGTTGGGCATCAAAGAGAAGAGGAATGAAAGAGTGGGGACGAGGATCAGTCATGGGGTAATCGTTCTATCAGTGGCTGGAGTAATGAATCCAATTTCCCCAGCAGCTCCACTGTCATTTAGTGGCCATGGAATGCAGATTCATGGGCCGGGCACTTAGAAGCTCTCTGAACCTATAGACACATTAAAAGGCATCCTGGGACAGACATTCATATTGTCAAAACCTAGATTGAATTTCTTTAGTCTGGTGCTTTGCAAGAAACAAGCACTTTTTTTTTTTTTTTGCACCAATTCTGAGCCACTGAATCCCACGTGAACGCTGAGTTTTGGCTTCTTGTTGACTACGAGGCAAAGTGACAAATGATGCAATGCTGGAAACATAAGACATTAAACAATTTCATAGGCACAGTGGGACTATAGAGCACTCAGACTGTGAATCATGAGTTTTGTTTAAAGGAAAAAAAAAAAAAAGGATTATTTTTAAATCGCTAAAGCTGCGGAGCATTGAGTTCATGAACTTTAATGGGGTTTTTTTTTTCTGCATTCCTACTCCAAAGATTTTTAATTGTCAAACCAACTGCAAGCATATGCTGCTAAAAGAGAGAGAAGTGAAAAAAAAAAACATCTTCACTCTTCATCTGATGGCTTTGATGTTTGACTACAAAATCCTGACCGTTTTGTCAACTGTCGGAGGCTGTGGAGCAGCAGGGTAGCAGACACACACACACACACACACACACACTCTTTGCCAGGTCCAGGGCTAATTTGCAGGGATCACTGCACTGACCCTGACCAGATAAGGTGCCAGTTGACGAAACTTCCTTCATTTCCTCTTGTTGTTGCAGTATGGGAGCAGAGGCAGCCACCAACCAGCTTAAGGACAGCAGGGCTAAAAGGTGAAAGCCACGTTCGGCTGAACTTCAGGCTTGATCAAAAGGAATGCGACCCGGGCCCGGGGAGGCAGCAGAGCTTATCGGCCCAGCAGCGAGGCTTTGGAGGGGAAGATCCCAGGCAGCAGATAGCTTCAGGTAAAGCCATGTTTTCTCAGGAATGAAGTAAACTCACCCCTTTTCTTTGTTCTTTCTTCTCTTTGCCATTGTCTCTTAACCTCAGCTGAAGAGGCTTGCAGTGAAATTGATGTAAATCAAATTATCTGACTGGCGATGCGGGTTCACACAGTTTGATGTTATTTGATGGGGGGGCTTAAAATCAAATCATCTCTGTATATGGGGGAGTTTTTATGGGCTTGAGTAGCGTAGGTGTTATTGGAATGCATGCCTGTTTACGTATGTGATTGCCCCAACAGCAATGTGTACTGCATCTGTGCTAATGTATCATTCATGATTTTAATTGCTAGTAATTAACTTGGGCCCAATTAGCAAGAGAGATAATCAATACTTGTTGATCAACACGCAGGTGCATTATCTTTGGTGCAAGTTGTAGTACATTTGTGGACTCATACGCATGGGAAGAGGAAAGCCTGTTTACTGCAGAGCTACATGCGACGTAATTTAATCAGTTTGGCTGCCTTGCATATGGGACACTTCTCCTCCGAACAGATTATATATTGAACTCTTCTCTCTCTGCGCTTCTCTAACCCATGTTTACTCCACTCTACTGTGCAATTATCTGCTGACTAAAGATTGCATAGGCACCAGGCGGACGAAACAGGGCACGTTCACACCCACGTTGAACCATCGCAAGTCAGTGCAGATGGTAAAAAACCGGTGCAGAGTGCGACAGGAGGGAAGCGGATCGGAGAGAAATTGAAAGAGATGTAAAGGAGATGGAGGTACAGGAGGGTAAGAGGTGAATACTGCTGAGTCTGAGCTTTCTTCCAGGATGCAAAATGGGATGAATGAGGGATGAGGGAAGTTTAAAAAAAAGAAAAAAAAAAGAAAAAGAAAAAGAAAATCATTGGATGTCCTCTTCTGCTTGGCCCACTAACCACACGGTCCTCCAGTGCTTCGCTGAGCTGTGATCAATATTGACGTTGTCATTAAGCAGCTCTCTGGTAATGAGGGTGGGGATGGGGGTCCTGGGAGAGGCATTAGACTTGCACGCCATGTGTCTCGCATTCACGTTCAGCTCACCAAGCGATCCACGATATTAAAAAAAAAAACTGATGCTTTTTTGCTGTTTGGCACCTCAGAAGAAGTTTTTTTTTTTTTTTTTTTTGCTTAAATTACAATCAACACACAGCTTTGTAATTACAGTTTTTGAGTTGATGATGCAGTCTGTGGTGTTTTCGCAGGCCTGTGCAAACGAAAGTCGCATGCGAAACTGAAGAGCTGTCAATGACATGATATGGCGAGTTTGGAACAATTTTAAACCACATAAGAGAGGGTCAGAGCAAGAAAGAAACAGAGCAAGAGAGAGAGAGAGAGAAGGAGAAAGAGAGAGAATGCTTTGTCACTGACTGTGCAGGGGTCGGGAGAGTGAAACTCATCCCTCAGTGGGCCTCACTAATAGCCATGCAAACACACATTTAGCTGTGACACTAAAATCCAAGGGCTCAAAAACCGTCCATCATTGCTTCTAAGAAGAAAGAGGCTCAAACTGAAAAGGCACATAGAGAGAGACACAATGAACAAAGTGGAGCGAGGCTGACAGATCTATTTGGAGGACGCGGAGCAACAGATAAAAAAAAAAAAAAAACGAGTGAGCGTCACACAGAATGGGGATAACGCACTAAAACTCGATGGCAATTTTGAGGTAGCGTGGTTCGCTCTGGCCCACCCCCCGTCTCTGTCTGCGTCTGGGTAAACACTGCTGTTGCTCGGCTCACGCAGGAGCAGCAGCAGCAGCTGTGGCAGCCCATGGCCACTTCTGCTGCTGTGACGCGTGATGGGTTGATGACAAGCAGCCAGAGCACACAGACAAGCTCAGGGACTTTCAAGACTACGTAACCATCTGCAAAAGTGCACAGAGTTAACCACACTGTCCTCTGGATGATTCTGACAAAATGTTCAGCTGTGACCGTGGAGGAGATCGTGTTGTTATTGCCAAGTATTTATATGATATACCATAACCAAGCAGGAAGTGGAAGCTGTTCAATTGAACCCATTGAGAATAAATGAGGAGTGATTGATAAGTTCATGAACTGAGGTAGAAGGAGTCTTTTTCCGAAAAAAAAAAACCTTGCACATTTCCTTTTTCAACACTGTCCCCTCCTACATTTACTAACTTATTCCAGAGCTCATGGAGAATATGGTTCCTTTTTTCTGTAAAATCTGTGTCCTAAACCTCAAGACATTGGTTCAGAGCAGCCATGATGTCATCATCACTGTCGAAAAGGCAACTACTGAGCTCCTTCTTCATCAGACGAATGAATTGAGAGTTGGGGGAGTTCAAATCCACTCACATGGATGACTTCATGATGGCTGATGTTGTCCATTTCCTCAGACAACCACCACAGAAGTCATTGCCTTCATTGTTTCTGCGTAATCACTCACAGAGTTTAACTCCACATGCATGTAACTCATTTCCTTCCGTCTTAGGCCATGAACTTATCAGTCCCCCATTGTATAAAAAACTCATCAATCATACGCTTTATGAAAACTCACTTTAGATATTAAGCCAGTGCCAATGTTAAGGCAATCCAAAAGCAATAAATATCCCAATAGGATGATAAATTCACCATAGCATTACTGACTGTGCAGTCCAAGTTTGTGTCTGGAGGTACGTCAGATTTGCTAAATGAGGTGCAGTGTAAGGTCTTCATTCAGAGGAATCGAGAGATGATATATCCTGTAAGTGTTCAGAACTTTTTTTCCAATAAAATCCACTATATGTCCCACAAAAAGAGAGCTTCTTGTGTCTTTAGCAACAACTACACAACAATTCTCAGGGATCAAATGCTGTTTACTGCTCGCCTGCATTGCCTCTGGGTAAAAAGAAAAAAAACAGCTTCCTCCTCATTAACACAGGCCACTCGGTGGTGTGTGTCTCGCTACCAGACAGTTGTCTCAGCCAGATCTGACACTTCTTTGCATCTAATGTTTCTCGGGATGGAGGACACGATGAGTTTTTCACAGGGTATGGTATAGTAGGTGTAGTAGTTGCCTACGTGTCTACTTTAGATTGTTCTCCCCGCTCTGCCTGAAATATTGCCAGTGGATTACGGGCTAGCAAGAATGACAGCGGCTGCATTTCATACAAATGCTGTGAATACATAATGCATAGCATTGTCTGCGTGAACCCCTTTCACATGCTAATGTCAACCTTTCTGCGGATGTCTCAGAGGTATGTGCCGGTGACTATGGAGTGGCAGAGAGGGGAGGGAGGGGGTGAAAATAAAAATGAATTTTTAAAAAAAAAGGAATCAAACGCGCAGAAAAAAATCATCAGCATCCCGCCTGCGATCACTCATATATATATAATCAATCAGGAGAAAAAAATATGTTCAAAAGTAATACACCTTTATGTGGCGGGGGGGGGGCGGGCTTCCTGACGGTGGTTTCAACTTGGCACCGCAGGCAGCTGGCTCAATGATCGCTGGAACTTTCCAGAAAATCACCAAAAAGGCCCTTAGAAGTTATTTACAGCCATGCAGAGCAGTATCCAGACAGAAGTCCTATACCAAATGTATGGCAGAGTCATCAGGATCTGTGATTAACATGTCTGAGAGGAACCACTGCTGAAGGAAGTGCTCTCGGCAGCATTCGGCCCAGGCACTAAATCCTGACCCAGTTAATTGTATGGTGGTAAGTTAAAGGCTAAATGCAGTTTAGAGATGAATGAAATGCTCATTGAGCGTTTTACAGAAAGGTCCCACACATAATTATGTTTCATTGTTTTCTGCACCTAAAGCAGAGGTGGTTAATGAGTTCAGACACTAATACCGGATTTAACAGCGAATAACTAAAAAAGCATATGGAAGGTGCTGAATTTGACCAACTCTCAGATCTATGACAAATATACTGTCAACAGGATTTAACCTTAATAGTTCTGTCACTTGCCCGGCTGAGTCAGAAATCTACTTGCCTGAAGTCAATTCTAGCTCGGCTCCATACAAATTGTTTTATTTATTTGGGTTTATCAAATAACAACAAAGACTGAAGTTGTAGTGTCAGTAGAGGAGAGGGTGTCAGCTCTTGTTCTGGCACTCAAGAGACATTTTTCACAAACTTGACATGTCATTGAAAAACAACTCCACTTTGTTCAACTTGCTCTCAAAGTTGAAGCAAACCGAGTTTCACCACATCCTCTGACACCACGAAGCCAAACTGTTTCGACGATCAATGAAATGTTCGCTCGAGCTTCAGCTCCTAAAGTTTTATTGAACGTCTTTAAGTGCCGAATTTGAACTGAAAACGGCAACTTTCAACAGAGGTGAGAAGGAAACAAGATGGCTCACTTCTTAACTACTTGCTTAATCAGCTTTAAGGAAAAAAACATGGTGTGTTTAATTATTTACCACTTGCCTGACTGGGTAATAAATTTGCAACATTTGCTCAGATTTGTGCTCTGAACGATCAAGCAATCCTTATTGTTAAATCCTGTCAATCATAAATGTATCTGAACTCATGTAGCAGAACACTTATCAATGTTTTTCCTAAATCACCACAAACACTGAGCAGGGTTGTGTTTGTGGATGTAGACTGGTTATGGACTGTTTGCTGGGGGGGTGGCTCATGTGTTCACCCCTTTAGCTCTGTTTTCTTTCCTTCTTTTGTTACTCACACAAGGCATGAGGTGAATTGTAGCTTCCACTGTTGACAGGGCCCCCGGTGACCTTCCTCCCCCTGCGAAGGGCTAAAAACACTGGACAGGCTACCACGGTCAGGGTCTGTGTTTGCCGAGTCTTTCAGAGTGAGGCTGCAGATCTGAGGTCAGCAATCAGTTCCAATTGTCCGACAGGTTCGCTCCAAGTTAGGTGGCACACAAAGCTGATCTCAGGTCAGAAATCCCTTTTTCTGAGATGCTTGACAGCAGCTAAGATCCCCCTGGTCTCAGGTTTCTCTGGTGCCGGTGTGCATTTGCTGTCCTTCCCACTGTTGACTTTCCAGCCTGCTGCTATGTCTAAATAAACACTGGCTGAGTTTAGGCTAGCACTCCCCTTCTGTCCTGTCACTACTCCTTACTCTTATCTGATGCGAGCCACAGAGACCAGACTATGTGGCCAAAATCCCCACCACATGCACTCACATACAAACTCTTTTTTTTTCTTTTCTTGTCAATGCACAAACCTCTAAACAATTAAGTCAGTTTTCTGGAATTTATTTGTGCTGTTCGAAGACAGACATTCAGGGGAAATCCCGAAAAAATAATAGTATATAAGTTTGGGTGAGTAATCTCTGCACTTTGACTTTTTAAACCCTAGATAGTCACAACTAATAGAAAACAGATATCTCCTCAGAGGACTATTCAGGGTAATTATGTTTTTCAGTAAAAACGGTTCAACAAATTACTTATAGTGTGGAGAACTGGACACACACACATTGCATTTTTGTTACACATCATACACAAGTCCATTATCTTAGCCTTGACCAAAACAATGGAAAATTGGATCTGTGCTGTTATTGATTTAAAATGAATTGTAAAAAGAACTATTGATTGTTTGCAAACATGCCGATAAAGTTACTAAAGACAAATATTACCCTCTAAATTTTTCAATAATTGAGAGTGTGTCCTCGCAAATAATTTATTTTGGAACCAAGAGAGAGGGAGAGAAGAGGGGGGAGAAAGGGAGGAACAGAGAGAGAGAAAAAAAAGGTGAGAGTGGGAGGGCAAAATGGCTGATCTCAGAGGAATCCACCGTTGGCCACAACCAGAGGCTCTAACACACATTTTAGTGACCTATTAAGAGCATTATGGGCCCCTGGTCCACATCGGCCCTCAGCCCTGGTAATCTGGCCCTATCCTCTTAAAAGTGGAATTGATTGAAAGAATTGATCTCCTCTGGGTTGGCAGACACAGCCCCAATAATTACCTCACGTAAATCTCTGCAATCACATATGAAATGTCAGGATCTTCTGCTTCAGTCCCTGTCTCAGCTGCTCCTCCATGGAGGCTGTTCAGGGGCTCAGACGACACTTGTCCTGTGGTTGATAAAGAGGAGATTGGATTGAGAGAAAACAAGGTGACTTATCATAAATACTCCAGACCTGCTATCGAAGGGCAATAGATTGTCCAGATTTGAAATAATTGACAATAAATAAAATGTCTTAAAGCAGATGGAAATCACACATTTTGACTTAACAGAAAATGCTGTTTGTTATCCTCCTACAAGCACAAAAAGTGTAGAATAAATTTTATTTAACTGTTTACAACATACAGATGGCATCAAAAGCTTGGATTATGGAGGTTAAAATCATGCAGCCATGAATTTTAAATTTGCACCATGAGTAAAAATTCAAGAGGTGGTCCTGCCTTTTATACATTTGAATACATCACATATCTATCTGTGGGTAAAGCCATTAAAGCAGGTTAGGGTATGTGTGATGACAAGCTTAGCACCCATATGTGATTGTAAACCACCAGCTAACATGCAGACTAGCCATCGCTGATTGAATGTTATTCATAAGACCCCTCTCCCTCTCGACTAAACAGCCAGTGAGTATGCACAGGCAGCCACGGAGCCCTAAAAAGCAGCTGTGAAGATGGGAGGGTGAAGGATTAGGGCCTGAGCCTTACTCAGATGGGGCATTTCCATGACAGTGAGCTGTGCCTCGGCTTAACAGCCCGCCCCTGTTTATGCTTTTTGGAGGAGAAGCCGGATTCCCTCCCCGTGACAGATGGCCTTTCAGCCACAAAGTGCTGTGTTTAGACTTAGCTTGCTCTGGGGCAAGACAGCAAAGCTCTGATGACACAGCATTCGGCAAACAACTCCCAGATGCAGAGGTGGTGGCCACAGAAAGCACAGAGAACTGGCTGACCCACCATGCAAGTAACCAAATGACCAGAGAAGCTGCTCAGCTTCGGCTAAATCTGCCAACAAGGGACACCAAAGATAATGATTGGGCTCAAAGGCCAAAGAAGTGGCTTGGCTTGACGATACATGACACAACTCAATTTAGATTCAGCCCAATCCAATCGAGAGCGTTTGCTTACTTCAGTCAAAAAAAGCCCCCCGACTGAATCAATACACCCTGAAAGAAAAAAAAGAAAAAGAAAGAAAGCATCAGTTCTGCTTTTAATTAAGAGGATTGTTAAATTTGGTCAGTTGAAGTGTGAAGAGATTTCTTTATAGGCAGGCAGAGCAAAGCTGAAGACTTTGCATCGGAGGGTAAACAGTGAGTGAAAAGGAACAGCTGCTGGAGAGAATTAGCCCAGTCTCATCTGATCCAACACAAACCTAGTGCTGCTTACTCTCAGAAAAAAAAAAAAAAAAAAAATCTGGCCTGACCCATTCTGACCCCTCATACAAAGCCAGAGAGGCCCTGGAGGCGGTGAATTAATTGCAGCCCACTAAGCCTGATATACCATATCTTAAATAGGAATGAGTTGTAGGCTCAGAAGTGCTGCAGCCGGGACTATAAAAGGCCCTAAAAGGGGAATTTTGTTCAAATTGTTCCAGTAAACAAAAAACAAACACACTGGGAATGTTTTTTTTTTTTTTTGTATGTTTTTTTTGTTTTTTTGCTCATTGGATTGGACAGACCCAAAAAAAAAAGAAAAAAAAGAGCAGGGACCAGTTAGTTCACAGGAGTTGTACATGCAGGCGTCAGCACTAACCGGCACACAGGTACCGCGCATTAGTAAACAACACAAGTCTCAAGCTGCAAAGCAACAGAGGAAAACTTCCTCGAGCTCCTCTCTCCCCCCCCCCCCCACATCACACACGTCTGAGGAAAACAGCTGATGAAAAATACCATCCTCTCACATCTCCTCACGCTGAAATCATTTAGAGAGTGGAGGCGTTATTCGCTGTGTTTACCCTGGCTGCACACTCTTCAAACAAACACTGTTGGAGCCACCTAAATTGGCCTCTCGCACCATATAGATTTCCCATCACAGGCCAGCATCTAAAGAAGACACAGAGTGGAGAGCAGGAGAGAGAAAGAGAGAGAGAGAGAGAGAGGAGGAGAGGCAGAGAATTCACCAGTCTGATCACTGACCCTATTGTCTTCCTCGAATAAAATACATACTTAGATTAATAGGCCCGATAACGCAGAGAGACGGCTCATTGCAACAGGGAAAGGTAGCCTTATCACCCCAATCACTGACTTGACTGCTTTTGGTTTTTTTTTTGTTTTTTTAAGAAAAAAGTAAAACTGGATGTAAACAGTGGATTTCAGCTGACACTACCACTATTCAAAACCCCAAAGAGGAGTTTGTTAGCCATGTTGTGGAGTATTTAGCCAGCTGCCCCACAATGTGGCTGAGGGTCTCTCCTTTAATAGTGAACATAGATAGTCATGTAATGGTCCCAGCAAGCATGGGAAACAAGAAATGTCATGTCTAGAGGCTTCTGACGTCAGCGGATCAATAACGCCTGACGAGGAATTTTAAAAGATACTATCAGTCTGACTGCTGGTGGCAATAAACTGAAGATTAACCTTTACGTCGCTCCCAGTCCCAGGAAGTACCCTGAAGGGCATGCTCCGCTGTTTACTAATCAAAAAAAGTTGCTTTTTCGATACCGCAAGACCAAGGAATCGCTTAGTGGCTCTGCGCTAGACCCTGAAAGTTATTGACTTCTTCCCCTACCTATATGAGCATCATAAATGTGAAAGATGAACACTCCACTGCCAAGTATTATATATCACCGGCATAGGCTTTGGAGATGTGTACAGACACAGCTTGGTTTATTAAAAATAAACACCATATATTATTGCTATGCCGCAGCGCAAATGTAATAATTCCTGTTGCCGTGCATAGGAACACAGGAAACGTAATCACATGACAAGAAAACGATGGGGTTGTTGTTTAGGAGACTCTGCTCGGCTGGCTGGCTGGCTGGCTGGCTGGCTGGCTGTATGGCTGCATTGCTGTGTCCTTTGTGAGCCATGGGGAAACAAG
>JAQNCA010000007.1:11337456-11375741 GCA_029783725.1 Acanthurus tractus | reverse complement strand
AAAATGAAGAGCATTCTTCTCATGAGTCCTTTTAACCACTACTGCAACTGAATCTTTTTTGTTCGGGTGTGTGTGTGTGCTTGTGTGTGTGTGTGTGTGTGTGCAAAAGTGTGTGTCGTTGCAGGTTCCAGGAGCGTGGGTAGCCAGCTGCAGAGCTGTTCTGGATGCTGATTGGAAGTGAGTGTTGAGCGCTCAGGACAATTATGGAATCATTACCACCGCCACGCCAGAGGCAAAATATGAACACCATGCCATTTGTCAACCAACCACCGCTTTCTAATCAAGCTCACATGTGTTTGTATGTTAGTCTTAGCGTGTGTGTGTGTGTGTGTGTGCACATGTGCATGCAGTTGTGTGTGTGCGTGCCGAGCTGAGTGCCTTGGCATGTTGGCAGAGGGGATGGAATGTCGCTCGGTATGTGTGCCTGCTCATATTTTCGAGGGGTAACGGATGAGTCAAGAGCCCTGCCCCATATTTTGCGTCTGTATATTTGTTTAAATGTGCGTTGGCATCCAAAAGGACTGCGGCACATGTGCGTGGGTGTGTGCGTCGGTAGAAGGTGAGGAATGCCCTGCCAGCACACAGCTCTGAACATGTCCCCGTCAGCTGTCTTCCCTTCATGGAGAAATAACTTTGCATGAATTTGTTTTTTGTCCCACCCCCCCAACACCCCCCACCCCCATCTCCGCCCGCCCTGCACACACCGTGCCACCGTGCTATCATCTCACTTTGGTTGTTGAGAGGTTGTGCATGGGAATGTCCCTCTGTGGCCTCTTTAAAACCAGAAAAGTGTCTGTCAAGCCTCCAGGAGGATGATGAAAACGAGGGAACGAGAGGCTGGAAGACAACACTTCTCACTTCGCTTCAATCAGTCTTTTTTTTTCTTTTCTTTTCTTTTTTTTTTTTCTGTCTGCCTACAGGAAGCACCTGTAATCCATCTCCCCCTTCTGGGATCGGTGGGGCAACGAGTGGCATAAATGTTTTAGGAAGATTTAATTAATTGATTCAATGAGTGATAATAGCAGGCAGTATTCATCACAGGTGCATTCGCTTTCATGGCTTGAAAGGGGCCGACGGCAAAGTCAGCGTGGCGCGCGACTCCAGCACTCTAAAAGCAGTGCCAGCGGTGGAAATGTGTTTTTGACATTCGTAAGAGTGGAATAATACTTGTAACATTTTAACATTTTTTAAAAAGTTTGGCTCTAGAAGTGTGTGTTTGGTTAACTGCACTCTTTCTGCCCACTCTTCTTCTCCCTCTCTGACTGGCTACAATAAAGTGGAAGCGCTCTCAGGCTTGTGTGTGTGTGTGTATGCACAGAGTCAGTCACTGAGATATGAGTGCTGTAAGTGCACGAGGGATTAGCAGTTTAAACATTGATCACTGATAAGCTGCAAAAAAGTGGTCGTGCGTCTTGTCACTGTCTCTACAATGTTCTTCCTCTCAGGCCTCAGCTAAGCCGGTTTCTGTATGTAAAACAAAAAAAAAAAAAGGGGGGGGGGAAGACACATCGTCTGCCTTGATGAAATCCCTGTTTGACATAGCTAGCCAAGATCCCCCCTAGACAAAAACAAGCCATTACTATTAGTCAAAGAGATCAAAGACATACCCCAGCTAAACACAGTGTTTGGGATTGCAGCGTCGGACAGCCATCTGAGCAAGCAGGAGCAAGCATTAGACACTGATAGCAAAGGAGGTCCAAGTTTTTTCTAAATGTCAGGTTTAATAAATTTGTGCAAGCTTCGCTTTTACTTGGAGGGGGGAAAAAGTGTATGCAGACAAAAAGTTTGCAAGGGAGGAAGAAAAAGAAAAAGAAAAAAAGTGGAGATAATAGAAAGTTTAGAAGAAGATGAGGGAGGAAAATGAAAAGGGTAGCGAAAAGGAGTGGGGCTCGGAAGGGTGGAGGGCTGCTGGGGCAAGTTTAGATAAAGGATTGGTGAGGAAGACGAGAGGGAAAACAGTGAGACCGACGGTCCCTCGGTGAGACAAATTGGCAAGGAGTTCAGAGCAAGCAAACGTCTTCATCTCAAAGCCTGTGGAGCAATGGATGCCCAAGACAAATCAACATGTTTCACAGTTTGCCTGCACTAAAACGCAAATACCAAGAGCTTCAAAAAACTACGATCTTCCCTGGAGCATATGAGCAGGGGTTTGCTCCTCTGGGTTTACTGGATTGGTCTGTGGATCGATCACAAAAACAGCATTTCAAAGGGTTTGAGGAACTATGAGGTCTTTCTCTTTCCCAGACTTTAACAAAACAGACTCCGACATAGACAGCCCTGCAGACACTTGTGGCTGTTGGGTCCCAAAAGGCTTAAAGATGTCTCTTGTCTTTTCACCACCACTCACTCGCTCGCCAGGCGAAAAACAGCAGTAGGCTATATCAGTCCAGTTCCATGCGCTGAAATACAATCCTGAGGAAGTTTGAGGTAAACAGAGAAAAGAAAAAACAAAAAGGAGTTGATCAAAGAGAGAGAACGATTGGAGCCCAGATAAAAAAGGTTTGGACTCCAGCCCAACACTGGAGACGAAGACTCAAACGTAGAGGAAGGGTGCCATATGTGTGTCGGTTGCACTGACCAAGCTTAAACCTACATGCAGCGCCTTGGTTGGGACATGTGTTTTGGCTATCAGAGCCATTAAAATCCCATTACATAGTGCAACAACAGCGATCGTAAGTCTTTCTGTGACTTTAAGAATCATTTATCATGTAAATTTACCATGAATGATGTATTTACACGCAAAAAGATGCACATTGTTTGACATTTAATGGTTCTGCTACAATTTATCAGTTTCATAATTTGAGATATAAAATGCATAACACAACTTTTAAGATTGATAAGGGAGGATTTAACAGGCGGGATTGAAGAAAATTACATTTTTCCAGACCACTGAAGCTTTACCGTTTAAAGAAAAAACAAAAACATAAAGAGGTCATCAGTTACTAGTTTCACATGTAGATTATTGTCAGGTGTTCAGTCCTTACAAATGATGTTGCATTCTTTACAGTGAAGGCTAATGGTGTCCTGACCCACAGGGAAGGAATGCCAACTCCCACCACAGCTGCACTCTAAGGCCAAGAGCCAGAGTGGACTCTGGGATCAGAGGTCACCCATGATGTGACTTGATCCTGCACAATCAATGGACACAAGGTCCTAGTCTTTTGCAACCATACTCTTAATGGGGTTAAGCGACTGGACAAATGGTAAAAAGGAAAGATCAAAAGGAAAGTGACCACGTATAAAGACAAAATTGTTTTTTTGGAGAATAAAAAGATAGCATGGATAAAGAATAACATTATCCAAATTAGGAAATGAACTATATTCATAAGTTTGTACCCTATTTAATGAAAGATGTCAAAGAAATGTATTAAATTCTGATGCACCAAGCGGTGACAGGCACGCCTTTCTGACATTCCTCATGTGGGAAGCAACAAATGCAGAACTTAGAGTGCCTATTAATTAGTATAGTGGCACATAAAAAAAAAAAAAAAAACTGTGTCTGGATTGTTGGGTCATTAGGTGTGTGTGAACCGTCTTAATTGCAACCCCTGGACACAGGCATGAGCTCTGTAAGTAACCCAGTCACTGTTTTAATGCGTCCATCATTATCCCATTCAATCATCTGGATGGAAATAGCATTTTTGGTTTTGCTTTAACCCCAAGGAGCTGGCTAAATAACAACTTATCAGCAATGAACCAACTACTGAAATATTTTTTACTAGTAAAAACTTAAGTGCCAGTGAGCCTATAAATTTAGAGTTCCAAACTGTCGAGATTCGGGGGTGTAAAGGCCCATAAATGTGGAGTCACCTCTGCAATGAGCAACAGACAGCGCAACACAGGGAGAGGCTTTGCATTGGTCCATTTCACACTTCATAAAGCAGCGACATATTTATTCCATGCATTCATACTCACATGTCCCCTCAACCAGGTAACGGCTATACAGCTCGAAATGATTCATTTGCTCAGTCATTTTCCCCACTTAGTTCAGGGTTTTTAAGTGCAAGTTTTCAGAATACGGCATTGTGCGACAATGTTTTTACCCAATGTTTTTATCTCACTGCAGGGAATGAGCAGGGAATTACCTCGCGCTCATAACTGCATTCTTTAAAAACCCAAATACACACTGCTTAGAACGAGGCTGTAAAAAAAAAAAAAAGTGCTGTGAAACGGCATGGTAAATATCCCACCTCTGGTAGGGCAATTTACTAAACCTTGTAATACACTGTAAAAAGAAGCATAAACAGCTTTCTCTTCTCTTTTCTTTTTTTTTCTCCAAATTAGTCAACCACATGTTTATATAACATTTTATGATAAAGACACACAAACTTAATCAGGAATATAATTCGTTCTTTTGAGAGACATGCAGAGCGGAGGTCAAAAGGGTAAGCCTCAGGTAAATGCGAGGCGGTGGGAGTGCACAGTCCTGCCTCTTATTCCTGTCTGATTTAAGAGAATCCATAGGGGGCCGGTGGTAAACACAGCAGGGACGTGAACCTTCAGCAGTGGGAGAATGAGAGACTGGTGTTGTACTTAGGCTTCATATAATGACCAACAAGAAACCCCCCTCTTTCTTCACTCCCCACATACCAACTCCCACTCCACCACTCCTGCTCCAATTCTATAGGTTTGACCACTAAGACCCTCATTCAACCTGTGCATATGAGAAACCTTTCTTTTCCCTCCACTCTTTCCCTTCTCCAGTTCAGTGCTCCCTCACTCCAGTGAGAGGAAGGTCCCTTTCAGACGGCTGGCCAGGCTCCCGCTGTTTTTATGGGAAGTATTGTGATCCCACAAGCTCTCTCAGGGGGGATCAGCACTTACGAGGGCCGATAGAGCCACTGATTTGATCTTCTCCTCTTTCACAGCCTTTCTTGAGTTTTCATCAAAACTTCTTGGCCCCGCTCGCCATGGGAAGCCTCGGCGCAAATGTGATTCTCTGTGTCCGTGAAACAGTCATCATCTGTGACAGCGGAGGCACTGATGAGGACAGGGAAACTGTAGAGAATAGGGTCTGAACCTCACATCAACCCAGCCACATGAAAGCAGTGGAACTCTAAATATTAAGCAATGCTTCAAACAGTTCTTTCAATATTTAAAAAGCCGTTCCTTCCCAACAGACAGTCATCCTCATTTTTAGTGAGCGGCATGAATCATTTGTGTGCCCTTGCAGGAGTTCAATCATTTTAATGATTAAATAATCTATGAATTTAATCGATGTCATTTAGCATCCAAAGAATTAGCGATCCAAAGCGCAGCACAGTGGCCTCTAATTACCACAAATAATCAGCATTAAAGAGTACTGAACTACAACTTTCATGCAGTATTTTGACTTTTTTTTTTTGCTGTTGTATTACATTTAATATGAAAGACTCATATTTGAAAGAACATGGCTATTGTTAGCACTTACAGCTGGTAAGCTAGCATGTTAGTATTGGGATGTTTGGCTGCACAATTTCTGCAATTAAAAGCATCTAGACCTTGAAGCCACTTACTTACTCTTAGTCAAGGACTTTTCTCACGGGATTAATGTTGTGCTTGAGTTAAATGAACACTGATTTAAATTAATGCGCAGGAGTCTACAGGTGTGCAACAGGGCTATTGAATTTAAGATGTCAACACAACAGGCACACAGCTGGATGGGTTTTCTACTGGTTGCATTGCTGCTTCTAAAACCTGTCTATCTGAAACACTGTTGCTAATGAAGCGAGTGGAGGCTGGGGGTCTTTCTTGCAGAGAACACAACAGGAAATTAGCTTTTAAAGCCAGAAAGTAATTGTTGACCAATGAGTCAACAATGTTAACTTTTCCACATTGTTCAGTGACAGTAAAAGCACCGCTCAGTCTGCCTTTACAGGTTACAGTGTCACTAAGTGAAGCAGCAAAGAGTTGTTGTATTGTGCTTTGATATCCACGGATAACAGTAGAATGCAACAGTTATTGTAAACTGATAGTGAGGGCTTATGTCGGGGAAATCCCATTGGCATGGCCGGCATTTACTGGTAAACCAAAACACAAAGCCAATAATCTCTGTGTCATTAAGAGTGATTTTCCTCCACTCAACCTAATGTGATGGCAGAGATAAAACCATGTCGGTCTAACTGTACATCGGAGAGTCAGAGGTGCTTTTAGGCAGACAAATAGGGCCATTTCTACCATATACTGAGTCAACATTGTATGTTCTAAAAACAAAACTGATGGCATCAGCTTAATTTGCCTCCTGCTAACAGATGTGGTGTATTAACAGGGATAATAAAGTTCAAAAACTGTGCTATCAGAGGTTTCACTGAGAATTTGTAATGCTTTTAAAAAAGCTGAATTTTAAACAGTTAGGTAAAAATCAAATATGATGAACACTTGACAACACCAAGGTTTTGTCCTTGCTATATTTTTCTTTTCAGATACATTTTATGGGGTCATCTAAATGATCATATAAGTCCATAACGATGTGTTCCGAAGCGCCTACCAGCAGAGAAAAAGGGCTCTTAGACGGCACTTTTCACAAAGATAGCTTTTAACATAGCAATCAGTGGTTTGCTACGCTGAGGGGGAGCTGTGCAGGTCATGCATTCATTTTAGAAACAAGCGGAAAGTTGTCACACTTACCAGAGAGAGAAGCCCTATCGTAATTAACACATTGGCAGATAACCCCTGCAATCTCCCCAGATACTGAGACTTCCGCTGCACCTCACACAGGCTCGCACGATTGTCTCCAGTCCTTTGAGGGCCTTGTTAAACATGTTTGTTTTGGTTTTGACAGGTTTCTGTCACAGACAGACAGAGACAGAGCACTCCAAAGGCCAACTATCTTCCCAGTTGTTCTTCGGTTTGTTTAGTTAGTCACCATGCTTCAGAAGCTTAATAGCTTCCTCTACTTTCTAATGCCTGCATTTATGGCTCAGAGGCTACATGCCTGTACAAACACAGCCCAGTTAGTCCAAGGATATCCCATGTCTGTGTTAGAAAAACTGGTTTTTCTTTCTCACCGTGCCTTTGGTGCCCTGTATTTTTAAGTGTATCTTATTAATTCTAAAATGAGCCGCTGTTATCCCACGGTGCACCAGTTGCTTAATGTTTCATAAACGTCATTTGGAAGTAATTCAGTAAGCACCCTCATGAAAAAGAGATGAAATACAGATTGCCATTGGGTATATTAACAACTGTCACATCACGCTGATATCATATTGCATTTCTGTGGTAACCCAGCTTTCTATTATTCTCCCAGTCCCAAAACATCACCTTACTCTTGCAATCTACCAATGTAATTACCTCATTAAATAAAACTATCAGCGAAAGCCTCTAAAATAGGATTTGCGAAAGTGGAGAAAACAAAACAAAATTTAAAAAAAAAAGAGAGAGAAACATATCATCACATCCAACATATGTGAGACGTGTGACGTTTAGAAGTCAGGGGAGCAAAGCCTTGAGGGCATACAATCAATATTACATTTTCCATTGCCACCTTCATAGCTATTGTAAATGGCTTGTGTCAAAAATAATAACAGGTTGTATCAGGAACCTTGGGTTTGCAATTTCGCTCCTAGTGCTTGGAGGCCCCGTCTGCTCTCCCTCCCTTACTCCAGCACCACTGGGTGTTAATGACGCCGTGGTGGCAGACACTTCTCACACCACGGCTGACTTTTTTTTTTTCCTCCTGCCCATTCTTTATCTCTTTACTCTTGACAGTTCTGAGAACTGCAGGGGGAAATGTGTACATATGTGTACGAAAACGCTTAGTGCTGGAGATGATTAGCCCTTTGTGCCAGTTTCGGTGCTCTGGCAGTAAGGTAGTATTATTATTAGCAGGGCTGGAGAGATTAAATCTAGTCTTACTTCTGTTGTCATAGCACTCTGGGCAGCAATAAGCAAGATGAGACCTAGTAATATGCACACTAGAGGGACGGACACCTCTTCACTGGAGTCAGAGCTACTTTAAGTTCTTCTGAGAGAGAGGTACTTACCTGATTTCTATTGTTAAGATGAGCTGATTGCCTTATCTCATCCAGCCATTGACTCAGGTGTGAAGTGTAAACACCCTAAACCACACACACAAACTAATACAACATGCAAAAGTTGGGGAAAAAAGAGAGTAACTCCCTTAAAATTCCTTTTGTTTTAAAAGTAAATCTCTGTATTCTTTTCATTTTAATTTGAAAACTGACATATTTTATTTCCTCTTAAAGAATTGATTTCCAGCTTTTAAACTCTAAGCAGACATTGAGCCAAATTAGAATTTATTTGATGTTTAGATTTTGGACAGCTAATGAATGTGAGTCCAGTATTTACTTTCCTTTTTAACAATAAGATGTCTGGATAATGTGATCAGAGAAGATGTGAGCATAAAATGTCAGTGCGCCAAGTAAAACAGATGTAAGGCAAGTTGAGGACCTGTCAGATAACTTAAAACAGAGAATGTCGAGTAAACTATTGCTATTTTTATTTTCTATTTTGTTCAATTCTCATTCACTGAGTGTAAGGAAAGTGCAGACAAAGCCTCTTTTTTTTTGCTGGAGAATAGAGTAGAGATGGAGCCTAAAGGGGAGAACGACTGGCAAGGATATCTTAGAAGCAGTTTCCGTTGCGATCAATGATGCTGCCCTGGGACAAGCTGTGTGGAATTAGAACGGATGGAGCTCCAGCAATGACCGCCGAGCGGAATGGGATGGCTGGTGAGGCTGTTAAAATGCATTGTCTCATCCACCCATGACATATCATGGCCTCTGACTCCTTATATCTTTCCCTGTTTGGCCCACAATCAAAAAAGTTTTGCCACCCCTGATTTAATGCATGTCAAACCCTCCAATGGGCTTTGATATCCGACAGTGATGATTTTCCCCCTGCAGAGACTCAAATAAGTACTGTCCTTTCCAAAACAGTATGTTGTCACACTTCCAGAAACATCCCCTGTGATATGATGGTGTCCATCCTCTGCTATGTGATAAATGAGTTTCAGCAAAGAGTGCTATTGAGGTGTGCAAAAGCAAAAAGTAATATAGTATGACAGGATGATGCTGAGGCCAATCATCACGTTGACAGACGAGAGCCTGGCAGCCCCGGCTTTTGGATGTGTAGTTGTTTCCTCAGGCATCCAGAGAGACTCCTTTATCCTCGTGTCTCTGTCTGTGCAGGGCTTTTCAAATTGTTCTCCCTTATCTGGAGAGGAATCTGCAGGAAGTCACAGAATCCCTGCTTATCTCGGCTAATTGTGGATGTGTGTGTGTGTGTGTGTGTGTGTGTGTGTGTGTGTGTGTGTGAGAATACTAAAGGTGGGGGGGGTACTTGAGAGGGTGCCAAATGCCACAAGATGCATCGGAGCACGTCAGGACAAGAGAGGCAGAGACACTGGCAAAACTGACAGACACAACACTAACATCTGATGGGAACAAACAACACAAGCACGCACACACACACACCCACACATACACAAGCACACAGCACAGCACTCATACAGAAACCAATGGAAAACCAAGAGCATAGGTGACATTTAATCCATCCATCATATTTGGGCCAAAAGGCAGATGTCAAGGATGTTCAAACCTTGTGTGTTCTCGTTTGGGAGGTAAATGTAAACACTGAGTTGATTAGCAACATGACAGAATTTCAATGTAAGTAAAGAACACTGCTTAATGCTACTCTGAACACACGGGGATACTCTGACGGAAAATTTGACAGTAACATTACATGCGTTCATTTTACAAAAGGCCACTTTTCATTGGTTTGTGGCAACAAACCAATGATGTCCAATAGACACAAAGCAAAAGGGATGTGCAGCGTCCAGTTGTGCAACATGAGAGATGGCTCCGAAGGGTGTCTTAAGGAGGTGATAAAAAGGTCTGTGACCTTCCCCCAAATGAAAGCTCCCCCCGATTTGTGAGCCACAGCCATGGAGAGTGTTGTTTGAGGCGGAGAGAGTGGGTGGTCCGTTACTGGGTTCATGCACCTCTATCTCTACAAACAGCCCAAATTTACATCTTTTTAATGGCCGCTGTGTCCACTGGTCGTTGTAAATCAAGAGAGGGGTTTTAACCTCGAGGAACCAGCAGGGGTTAATGCAGAGGGCAACGGCCACTGCTGTTTTGGCCTGGGACTGAGCAAATGGACGCCCTTGAACACAACATGCTTAAAGCTGTTACAGGGTATCTGAGACACTTTTAGCTAACGGTAACTAGTCTCTATATTTAGCATATCAATGAAAAAAATAATTACGAGTGTGTGAAACAGTGCTTAGAGGATGCAATGCATGGAAAATTACACACTTAATGTAAGATATGACTTCAAATGTGACTTGTTTCAGTCCAAGATAGGTTCTGATACTAACAGCGGTTCGTAATGAGTGTTTATTGGGTGCATCTTAAAGCCATGAATGGAATTGAAGGAAACAATTGTGCTTGTTTTACCCTTTCAGCTCCACATCCAGGCACAATACTTTTCTCTCTGGCATTTTCCTCTGCCACCATAAAGGGCATTCACACATAGTGAGATCTCCCGGGCACAATGAGCAATCAGTGTAAGAGCAACACACCTGGTCGG
Organism: Acanthurus tractus; assembly: GCA_029783725.1. Classification (NCBI taxonomy): domain Eukaryota; kingdom Metazoa; phylum Chordata; class Actinopteri; order Acanthuriformes; family Acanthuridae; genus Acanthurus; species Acanthurus tractus. The sequence goes on along the minus strand of JAQNCA010000007.1, from coordinate 11,365,211 downwards.
GCTCAGAGCTTCTCTTGAAAGGCCATCAGCGCACCAGGAGAATTGGCTTCCCCGTAATTGAGATCTGGGCAGATTATTCTCATTTGATTGCCTAATGACCATCTGAATGAGATCCCTACCATAATAAGAGTGCTATTTGACCAGGCGCTGCAGGAGACCCGTGTGTCAGTCAGATGCTCTCCTTCTGTCTTTGCATTATTAGACTTCTAAATTTGGCATGAATACAGGCCACACATTCACAAGGTTGTAGAGGGTTTTTTGGGGGGGATTTTCCTCTTGTCAAAACACATAAAATAATCCTAACGTTTCAGAGCTCTGGAGTGTAATCTGAATAAAAATGAAAAGAGACAGCATTGCTCTGTTAACACAGTTGAAAAGCCAACAACACAGTTGACTCTACATTGTAAAATCAGGGGAAATTGTGATTGATTAGAATTTTCCAAGTGGCAATTTTTGACCTGTCAAACCATAATTCCCATTCGTCATTGCTTCATCAATGTTGATGGGGCTATTTCCGAACCAATTCTCTCTGCAGGAGAAACATGGGCTTGACCTTATGCAACAATATAAAACATTGCTTTCCCAACGACTACGAGTCTGTGGAGCTCAAATGAAGTTATCGATTATGCTCTTGCAAATACGGTGAGGTAAGGGAATGACACCGCACTTAGAGATCATCACACAAATGTACCCTAAATCACAAAAACGGTGGTGGGGTAGTTACCGGCGTGGACGTCGGTCTTTGCGAGGGTGAGTACTCGTACATTCACTCAGTGTTTAATCAATGGATAAAACTGTCTATCCATTCAAGTATTGATGTTTCCTATGACAACTGCTTATCCACGTAGAGCGGGGAGACACCAGAGGCTTTTCAATCATCGGCCGGCTGAAGGGGAAGAGCTGTGAGGAAGAGGAGGGATGAGGCACATGAATCTCAAATACTGGATCCGTGCTGCATGCTCAATTATTCCACTGCCACAATGCAAGTTAAGGCAGAGGAGGAGTCAATCACTACGTACAGAGCACAGGTTTGGCCACTGTGTGAGAGCTCGACTCGGTTATCCCCCTTACGATGGCAGTTAATCAATACGGATCCACTCCTTCTGATCTGCTGCCTCTGACCAACAACAATCACTAACAACAGTATAATTGCAATGACCATAATGGCAGCCATTCATAGCACCCAGCACCAGAGGAGGAGGAGGAGAAGGAGGAGGAGGAGGGAGGCTGGTTGATGGCATCAGGGCTGTAAGACTTTCCTTATCTCTCTCTTGTGATCTCTCTCACACATATGAGCCAACTTGTGCATCATCATGCTCTGTGGTATTGTGGTGCAGACAGTCAGTCCAGTCACCTTATTAACATCATGTTTAGACACATATTGACCTGACTGCACTGACGATCAATCTGTGGTAAGGAAAGACAATAATGCCGAGTTCATCCCCATATTGTCTAATGTCTCTAAGGCACTTAACATGTGTCTTATACATGTGGAAAACAGTAATCATTTCCCACTGCTGTGCCTGGAAACACCAAATTATTGCATTAATATCAATGAAGCGCATTTGTTATTGATTCAGGGGTTAACTATTTGGGAAGTTTTTGCCAAGGGCAGCATATCATGAGCACAAAAATGAATGCAGACTGAGATTTATTGAGTGTTAAAAGGAGCCTTATATGATGATGACAGCCCGCGCCCATTCTAATAGGAACAGGATCACTTAGCGTTTGATGACTAATATGGCTTCTTAATCTCTTTGACGCCGTGAACCTATGACAGATCTATGAGATGATGGAACAGACTGGTAACATAATAAAGGCGCCCTTCTTCTCACTCAGCATCTCTCATATTAATATTTTCATCCTGTAATAACTAAAAGCTATTTCATTACTCATTAATCAGTATCTGAAGCCGCCGCTTCCCAGTACACATGGAAATATGATCCTCGATTTCACAGGAAGAGCGACGTATAATGACCCTGCAGCTGGCGGGGGTAATAAAACACAGTATGCATGCTGTCTGTCAGGCAAAACTTAACTAAGCACAGCAAAACAACAGACAGGCCCGGATGAAACACTAGACTCGCTCTGAGCAGTGAGACACAGCCGTTGCATCGTTGTCACCTCTCTTCCAGGCCTCAACAACAATCAATACTTAAAAACAACAGCTAGAAAAATATGTGGAATCAGCATCTGTGAAATAAAAGAGCCACAAAATTGATTTGCAGGGAGGGTTTCGTTCAAACATTCAAGGGATTTTAAACGGAGCGCAATATTCCCAGTCAGATCACTCGTCAGATCCATATCAAGCTGCAGGCTTATGAGTTTCGGTGTTTATTAAAGTGAACGACATCTAAATAGGACAGGTCAGCATAAAAAGACACCACCTGAAAATGTGGAGACATTGAAACTGATTTATGCATATGGTCATCTGTGTTAGAAGTTGTGTGTGTGTGTGGATTACGTTCATGCATTTGTTTGTGCGTGTGTGTTTTTCTTTGTGTGTTTTAAATCAATGGTCATCCCCTGATACAAGATGGTCTCATAAATCATTGTTTGTTGATCACTTGTCAGGAGGCAGGGGCCTTATGGCGTTCTCCTAATTATTCCAGCTCACAGCCCCACTGGATGAATAAGGACAGGAATGCCAAAGCAAATCAAGGCAGCGGACTTTACAGAAATATGGCCATAAAGGTGGTTTTAGTTTGGATGGATGAGGTGGGGGGTTGGGGATGGAAGTTGCGTGAGGGGGAGGAAGTGTGTGTGTGTGTGTGTGTGTGTGTGTGTGGGTGGGTGGTAGGGTTGGGCAGGTTGGATTCTAGGGTGCACTGAAGTGAGAAATCTAGTGTATGAGATATCAGTCACGCAATTCCAATGTGTTCGGGGACTCTGTCATGACAGGAGCAAGCCGGCTGCCTGATTGAAATTGGACAAAAACAACTAAATCTGTTATTGTGACCATTCAATCACTTTGAGGCCTTGTATCTCCCTTTTAAACACAATTTGAACACATCTTTGTCGCCACTCACTGTCAACTGCTCAGCGGTATTACCTTCGCGGACAACAAATCTCTACAATTTGTGTTTGTCCCTTGTGCGGGTGTGATATTGCACCTGACGTAAAGGCCCGGTGTTTTCTTTTTTTTTTTTTTTTGCATTACATTAGTGGAGCTAAGAGTAAATGTGCAAGTAAAAAAAAATCCATCCGTTTTTCAGCAGGGAATTTTCTAAAATGACAAATTCTGCCAAACAGTAGGGCTAAGTGGTGGAGGTACAGTATTAGCTTTCAGTGTCATTAACTTTTCAGCAGTAAGCAGGTTTCTGTCGCCACTGACCAAATTGCTTTAAATGCACGGCAATTACACGGTTGAGGCTGGCGCTTAGCAGATGAGTAGAGTATGGTTTCTGTAGTAGGACCTAATGGGATTATTAGTGAGTTTTTGTGAGAGGGGAACTTGCCGCTCTCAGTAATACTGGAAGTGGGATTATGTTTCAGTGATATACTGTACCAGCCAGCTGGTCCTAATGTTAATTACTGGATTACCCTTTCTAATTAAGAAATCTGTAAAAGAGAGTTTAATAATTCATTGAATCACAGTGGCACAATTTCTTCTATTACTCTCTCTTGTTCCCTCTATACCCGTTTTGATTTTTTTCTCTTTTTTTTTTTTTAAACCTCAGTGGCTTCCATGCGGAGGCACGGAGGCAGCAACACCTCGTTATTCAGAGTTTAAAATGTGTTAGCTTGAGGCTTAAACATGGCCTTAGCATGTTTAAATCATGCTGAGCATATCACAGAGGCCATGCAGGCTGTTCCCTTTGATATATATTTGCAGCATAATGTGTGGTTTTGAAAATCAATGAGCAGTCCTCTTTTGATCACAGTTGTGTCCCTCATCTCACCACTCGGTGTAAAAAAAAAAAAAAAAAAAAAGAGAAGATGACCATCCTGCCGCAGAGGTGAGCCACATGCAGACACAACACGTACGCAAATGCTGTTGCAAGCTCCTCAATGACCCTTTATTTTTTTTGATCAAGAGGTCTGGTGTGAACGATTAAATGTAGATTGAACCTCTAGTCAATATATACCATACATGAGGTGTGTATGAAAGGGATATCAGTTACACACATTCACCCCTGAGGGATCCACAGTGGAACCAGGACCTTTTCTTATTGGCCATATCCTCACACAATGCCTCCTCAACAGTACTTGATGATCAGTTTGTCTAGACATTTACTTATCTATTTATGGTTAGAAACTGGTTCAAATCATTAAAAAAGTATAATCTCTGCTCTCCAACAGGAACATTCAAAATGATCTCAACCTGCAGTTTTTAGCTGCAAGTCCTTATAATCTGTCCCTTCACACAGAATTACTGATCCAACAAAACATAATGAAACAACGTGTAGTTATACATTAAAGCAAAGTAATGATCACAAACTAAATTATGGTGAAATGAAGAACATTCATTTTTTGGGGGGAAAAAAAAGCAAATGAATTTCTTACAAACTCATTAAAATAGGCAGCAAACAATAGAACTAAAACACAGACATTTAAATGACTTTAAGACATCCAGAGAGTAGAGACTACCCTCAGTGTTCATTATCACGACACTATTACAATCACTGCATAACACTCTAGTTTATGATCTAACAAACAATAAAACTCATAAAGAGAAACTGCATAGAGTCTTAAAGTGAGCTTGAAAAGGATTAAATGCACTCGGCTGCAGTATCTCTGTAATTTCAGTTATATAAACTAAGAGACAAAATAATTGTTTTCTGTAGAGTCTCAGATTAGTGATCCATGATTTCATGGGGTCCAATGTGAAATATCTTAAGGAGGGAAATGTAGGTCATTGAGAACACCATCAAACAGCAGCAGTCAGGCAGCAGCATGCAGGCCCACGTTTGTCTCCTGTATCTGAGAGGACATTCGCAACCGCCTGTGGGTATTTGTAATGACCCAGTGACAGCATTTCTCTGCTGGCGGCTGAGGTGCTCAACGAAATGAATAACTCTGACCAGCCAGGAGAGAAGCAGAGAGACAAGACGAGTGTGTGCATGTGTGTGTGTGTGTGCCTGTATTCTTCTTGAGGAGTGAGGCTACGTGTCACATCTTTTCAGACACTATAGCTCCAGTCCCCACTGGCTACAAAAATCTACAACCACCCAGAACCTCCCACGGAGGCTGCGTGAGCTGCAAATGTGCCAGTAGCATGTAAAAATGTGTCTCTACACTGCCTTGCTTGTCGCCTTGACCGGGGCCGCATGTTCCTCTGGTCTCGGGCCTCAAAGTCTGTGTTGTGATGGGAACACTGGAGAGCCAAAAAAATAAAACCTCTGAGTCCCGTTAGGAGGAGATAACAACTGCCAAAAGTCTGCTTAACTCCCAGAAATACAGATTTAGTTGCTTGTGCCTCAACAGTCTTTAAGACGAAGCTTTGTTATGCTGTGTTTTTCATAAATATATATATTTTCCATAATGGATATATATTTGGCGTAATGCACATGAATTGTTCATCTGCATATGTATGAATTATTCAGCTGTGGGATTTGTTTTGCCATTTTTTTTTGGGTTCAACGTGCACTTAGGAGCAAAGGAGGGAGTGAAGTTTTCGTCCCATTCAGGTGTTGGCACATTTTCATTTAGTCACTCCATCTCTTACAATAATGTCTGAAGTTGTCTCTGCATCTATAGTTGGACCGATTCATTAAAATCTACACGTAGTTAATGGACTTTTTGGCAGGTTTTTGTCATTTTATAGATGCAACCCTGAGAGAGCATTACTTTCCTCTGAGTGTCTCCTTTGCTAATCAGTGAGGTCAAGCATCCATCTGGCAATTGTTTGATGTTTCTGGTTTGATAAAATATGTATTGCTTTAGCAGAAGGACAAGAATATTCAAGAGTGGAGCTTCAAAACGGTGCTATGATTTGGAATAAATGTGTTACACAACTGTTGAAGATACACACATTATATGTCGGGATAATTTATTTTAAGACTTTGTGTTGTCTTAAGCACTAAAAATGCATGTCAACATATTAATATGACTAATTGCACAACGTACAGCCTTTAGTACAAAGCTCCCCAGAACATCTGTTTTCAAGAATATCGGTCTAATCACTTTCCTCACAAGCACAAACTTACTGAGCAACATAGAATATTTTATAACCAATGCTTAAAAAAAGTCTTAGAATGTAAATCCATTCACGTTCTCATTCATCATTAATGCTAGAAGGGTTCTGCATTGGTTTTTTTTTGTTTTTTTTTTCACACAAGTGGTGTCGAGGAGGAAGCAGGGGGGCCTGCTATCAAAAACCTTGCAGGACAGCAATCATTAGAACCTCAGCACCCCCCGGTAAGCAAGCCGTGCTTCCTGTATAGGGCCTCCAGAGGATTCAGTGTGCTAATTATTTACTGAAGCAGCAAAGACTATCAAATGAGACCCTGTGTCGGGTCTAACTGTGAGGGGCTACCCTGACAGTGTAACCTGGGTAACATGCAAATAGAGAGGAGCACCAGAGGAATTTCAGCTCAAAGAATTAGCTATATGTTATATATAATTCAAGGTCTGTTGAAATGATTGCTGTAAATTGTGTTGTGTAATTTAAAGCGCTTGAGAGGAAAAAGTTGTGGAAGCCTTTAAAGTTAACCGTTCTGACCTCCACATTAGCATCTAAGAAGCTGGATTTAACAATCATCAAGCTAACAGCAGAGGCAGCAGCAGAAACAAGCTGCAATTACACGTCATGTCCCCAAGATGGCTCCAAGTCCGTGGTCAACTGGCGCCTCATATCATGAAGAAGAGTAACCCTAAACTGCCCTCCCAGCCTGATTGGCTAAAAAAAAAGTAAATAAACAATGATAAATTATCACACGCGTGTCACAGCGGCTGACCTGGCGGCGGACCCTACCTAACACTACTACGACCCACATGACTACGGATGTTTGCAGACTGTAAAAAAGTCAGACACCCCGCACGTCCTGGAGCTTTTCACCACATCCACTCATCCTACTGAGCAGAGTTTTCTCTCATGCAATGGGACTGTAGATATTTTGAACTTTCCTTGGTTTGTCAGATGTTGCTTCAAATAGCAATAATCTATTGTCGAAATTGAAATAGGCACTTTTTATTGAAAAAAAAGAGATTAAACGAGATTAAATTTATTCTCGATAATACATATATATGTAAAAAAACAACAACGCATAAATCATATATTTGCATAATTTGCACGAACAAAAGTAATGATCCAAAAATGTCATTTGCATCGTAGACATTCTTGCATCACTTCATAATTGTATCATTACAGTTTTTTCCCATTTTTTGCTTTTTCTTAATTTAACTTTGCAGTCATCTGTGAGCTGTTCTAACCATCTGGGACCCCAGGTTCACCGTCAACTGTGATCAATCATGTTTTCTTGCAGCATCAGGAAAGTTTTGGATGGTAAAATTAAAATCTATGCTAATGCAAGAGTCAATCATTTAAATAGATCATAATATTTTTTCTCAATGAAATATCCGTAATGAGCCCAGCCACAATAATTTGTTAGCAATCAATAGACCATCAATAGACTCTGCTAGGCTTCAAACTTCAAGCTCTGTTGTTAAACGTTCCTGGACAGAACCTGAAGTTCAGGGTTTCACACCCATACAACAAAATTTACCTGTGTGTTTTCAGAGGAGGTTAGTGGCAGGCATATAAAGGTTGTGATACAAACATTCAAGTTAATACATGTTAAGATGAAAAACAAATCCTTTGCCTCAAAATGTGCCTATCTAGTCCAAGAGTCACCAAGTTATTGCACAAATCCAAAATATTTTTTGATCATCAAGTTTGATCAAAAAGAGAATACAACATTTTAGGCTTGCCTAAAATTCAGTAAACAAAAGCTAGGACATTGTTTGGGCGTCTTCTGCAAAACTTCTCCTCAATCAACATATACTTGTTTGACTGTTTTCTAATGTACTATTACCTACTGTGACATTTCGATTGAGCATTGTATGAATTCCTGAAGACAGTCAAAGGTGTGTTCTAGTTGTGTAGCCCTAATAATTAGTGTAAATGCCAGACAGTGTGGGTGGTGTTACTGTTGGTACAACTTTGGACTGCTGGTTCAGAATTACAAACATAATCATGTTTACACTGGTTTCAATAAGACCTCAATCATGGGTGGTGCTGCTTTCAAATTTAGAACTGCATTCTAGCTCCCACATGCTTTGTTTGTCCTGCAGATCTGTTGCAGCACGGACACAACTTTTTCCCTCTTGAAGGCACTAAACTGTGCGCCAAAGCAACAAGACTCTAAAAATAGCTTTCTTTCTTTAAGCTATTACTGTAATAAACAGTCCAATCAGTGTTAATGCTAATGTATATACTCACTTCTATTAGCCTATACATTATTTTTTTACAGTTGAAAATCCTTTGTTTAAGGGCAATTTTGAGGGACTCCTACTTTACCAGTAAGTGTTCAAATTAAAATTACACATGCATGTCTTCTTGTAAAGGCATACATTCATGATGTTGCTTATTTTACTTAAGTAAATCCTCTTAATATTAATACATTTTAGCTGCAGTTATGATGCCATTGTTTATGCAGCTGTACAGATGGGCTCTACCCTGCAGAACCTGTTTGCATGAAACAAGTTTCCCTTAGTTTAAAAAAAGCATCCATAACAATGATCTCTTACTTGTAACATGCAAGATTAATCGTGGAATAAGTACCTCTAGCTTTTGCTAAATACAGGATTTAATTAAAAAACACTACAATAGCCAGTAAATTCAGCATCTGCATGTGCAGTACAGAATTGGCTTGCTTGTATTTAGAAACACATTCAACCCAGTTTCTTTTTTTTTTCTTTTTTTTGCTGCAAGGATTCATTTATTAAAGCCTGCCTTTGCAGTGCTTGTTTTTTCTATCAAGAAAAAACCTAAAAAACAGAGAAACATGTTAACAATATTATCAGTGCGTTAAAAAGCCTGTGGCAAGCAAGAAACTCTGACTCTGCCCCAGAGAAATGTAAGTGCATGCAACACTTTTGCTGAGGCAGTTGTCAGGCAAAAGTAAAAGAGCTGGACTTATATGACTTTGATGAAATTTAAAATTTAAAAAACAAAAACAAAGTAATTTATTATTAGCCAAATGAGGAAAATTTAAAAAACATTCAAAGTATTAATGATTAAGGTTTGCAGATATGTTAAACTTTTTTACTAGTTCATTATGAATTATCAGCACAATATATTTGAATGTTAACATCCTTTTAACATCATCACTACAGTCAGTGGATATAAAATATCCAATAAAATATAATCCTGGTCATGAAGGATGTTCCTCTACAAAACACCACTAAAATAACATAAAACAGTTATAAATGAAGTTGATAATGTAGAGAAAAGTTTTGCAAAGCAGAGATCAGAAGCATCAGATTAAGTTTGCAGTGGTTCTTATTTTGTTTGAGGGTGTCCCTCTCAGAGAAAAAAATAAAATCAGTTGCCTTGAGAGGCCACACCTAAAACTTACTTGTCCTACAAAAAATCAAACAGTCAAATTAAAAAACATAAGACCAACACACCCACATTTTTCCCCTCAGATGGCACCCTATAAATAAAGACTGAGCACACACGCACACATCAGACACACATCAGTTTGATTTTCACACCAGGTACGTAGTGGGTGTTGTTGACTATTTGTAATGGTGACAAGAAATATAGGCATTATGATTTCAAGATCCTTTTATTCTTTTTCTCCAGGTTTAAAGTCTTTGCAGCACTTTAACAAGACAAAATGAGTGAACGTAAGTCTCTTTGATTGTTACTTAAATGACCTTTCAAAAGTTTAGAATCACCTGACATACTGATGTTTTTCAACTTACCTTCAATCACCGATATTTTAACATTGTCAAAACAGTATAATTTAGACATCAAATGTGTGATTACATTTGAAATAGCTTCGGAACAAAAGTAAGACTGACGTAATGATAAAAACCTTTCATTAGCTGACGTCTCTGCTGTGTTGCATTTCAGCGGAGAACACTGTTGTAAGCAGTTTACACATCAATACAATTTGATTTTTTTGATTTTTTTTCCAGTCTGGAAAGTGTTTGCAATCCTCCATCATAACTGAGCCACGACAGTGCTCACACTTTGGCTCTATATAATATAGGAACCCTTTTTCTTGGGCTTTCTGTTGTCTACTCAGTGGTTAGATTATTTAGGTTTTAACTGTGGTTTATATATATCATATTTATTTCAGTCATAGCACATTTAGTTGATGTACCATGTGCACTAAACCCAGACTAGCCAGCTATTTTTGTTAAGAAGTTTTAAGATCTAAAATTTCTCTAACCAACACACCTGTTATAGTGTTTGCATTATTGACACTGGTGATGCTGAGCGTCCATTTTATTTTATTTTATTTTTTTTTACCATTGACTAGTGATTAATACTCTTATGTAACTGTTGCTCAGGGGTTTCTTTCTCATCTCTGCTCTTTCTGGTTGAACCATTGTACAATGTTTTGTTTTGCATTTGGATAAAAAAATCTTTATCTGCAAACACTATCTGTTTTTAAGAGGACTTTCTTTAACCTAAAAGCATGAAAGACCATTGAAAATGTGAGTATACACGATTGAGCTTAAAGAAAAATCAGCTTATAAACAGTTTAGAATAATCACTGTAGGCTGACAATACTTAACTTTGGTGCAGCAGTAATATGTATTTAAAACATCCAACCAGATGTGTTAACCATCAGGAGCAATAACACGCCCGTTATTTTATATTTAGCATGTGTAGCAGTGAAAGTGTGATTTAAACAGCCTGCGTTAACAGCTTTTGTGCACGCTGTTGCTTGTTCACATGATTAGTTGGCTTAACACTGAATATACAGAGGTGGAAAGTAGCCTTATTTTACAGGCATTCGATGATGCAGCCATATTTCATGTTTATTTTGCACATTACTGACTTAATATTTTGTCTTTCCTTTCAGCCGCCACAGGGGTGAGTCATTTTATTTCCTTACAGTGCTTCAGAGCTGGGACTGACGGCATGAAAACTGTGTGCTTATGAAGCTGTCTCTCTCTCTCTCTCTCTTAGGAGGAAGTGGGATACCAGCCAGAGGAGGAGGAGGTGCAGGCTGGGGACGGAGAGGAAGGGGAGGAGGACGGATCAGAGGGATCAGGATCTGAGGAGTCAGACGGAGTAAATAATCTTTCATCTTCCTAAAAACTGCTTCATGCTGCTTTGCCTCAGTGGCTGGTCCATAGACTTTGTGTGTAAAATTGTCACTTTCTTTCACAGGAGGGAGGAAAAAGGAAAAAGGTAGGAGTTCTGTAACGTTTTCAAGTTAAAACTATTCAGCTATTTATCTCTGTGATGCAAGAAAATGTGTCATGATAAATGTTGTCTACAGGAAAAAGGGAGAAGTGGTGGTGGTGGAGGTCGTGGAGGCCGCGGAGGTGGCGGAGGTCGTGGAGGTCGTGGAGGTCGTGGAGGTGGCGGAGGTCGTGGAGGTCGTGGAGGTGGCGGAGGTCGCTGAGGTTTTAATGATTAAGGAGGTGGTAGTGGAGTTTAAATGATCAAAAAATTCTTGAATTACCATCCTGTGAAGGTGACTGTAAAGAATTGAATGTATCTCCAATAAACTAATCTTGACTGGTTTATTGTTTACTCATATAAACATAACTTGTGTGGCAACAACTTTTTTTAAAACAGAACTTTGTAGTTCCACATCTGTAGCTCACAGCTTTCAAGTCCATTATATTAGCTGTAAACCAGGGACACTTGTGGAGGAATATGATGATGTTGGTTTCAGGCATGACAGCTACATCCTTTGGCAAACAAACCTTTGGTGAGAAAAATTCAAAAAATAGTTTGGATGATAGGCCAAAATACAAATCAATCGGCCCTGACATCAAGAATTTACAGTATCAATATGATTAACAGAAGCTTAAACACACTGTTATGTGAATACCACAGAAAATGTTGCAGTAGTGTTAAAAAACCTATAAATACCGACTGGATAAAGAATAAAGTACAATTCTGAGTACTCAGAATTAATATTTAAAATCAGACATGTTAACTAGTAATCAAATTAGAGCATTATAGATATTTTACAGCGTCAAAAAAAAGGGTTTATTGTAAAATTTCCACATTGAAAAGTCCTTTTAACCCAGTCTGAACCAAGATATTAAGGACGTTGCTTTGTTTTGCTTAAAAAAAAAATCAACTTATCATATTTGATGGATAATGCAACAGAGCAGAATCAAGCTCATCACGGTAAATGAACAATCAAAATGCAATCAAAGTGTTGGTAAGGACAAGATACATTAAGTACTCTGTCCTACCATTTACGGTCGTCCTGATGGTAGTGCTAGAACACAGAAATATCTGAAACAGTGGAGTATTCAGTAGCATGGATGCCTTTTATACCTCCTCTTTCTTGTAATTACGATACCTTTAGGAGCATTTGAGCATGCTTAGTAAAAGTCATAACAATCTTTCTGATTTTATACAAATTTAGGAGATCCAGAGCAGAAAATCACTGCTAGTGACTTGATTACCATAAAACACTGTCTGGCCTGATCACCTAAAAATAAGCTTCTGGTGGAACACAAAGATTCAAATATGGATTTTGCTGCAAAACAAAGAAATGGCTGCAGCAGATGATTTAAACAATCATCACAGTTTCAAGGCAGGCACCCAAGATTAGTATGTGAAGGATGTTCAGATTCCAACCCTGTTACTGAGTTATGGTGCTTAGTAATGATCAGAAAAGTGTCTTTAGCATTTTGATGTCACATTGAATTTGACCTTTTTGAATATAAAATGTCATCACTTCATTATTTTTCTGTCAGATTATTTTTTAGATTTTATGTAATTATTAGCATATCAATTCTTGGGTTACATGGGTCACAGTTAACTTGACCTTTGACCTCTGAGATTAGATCAGTTTATCCTTAGGTACTAAATCCTTATCCTTATGTACTAAAACACCCTCCAGGTTCTTCTAAGATATGAAATGGAAGGATGCATGGACAGGTGGATGATCCTGTTGTCCTCTTGTTGGTGAGGGCATAAAAAACTTGTAAAAGCTCAGAACCAGTCAGTTCATCATAAAGCAATAATATGACCAAGAAAAATATTAAAATGGTGGAATAATAAGACAGAAAAAAAGGACAGGCTTGATAAAAACAGTAAAAAAATTGCATCTTAAAAAAAGGACATAGGATATGTGGCTTTCAATCAAAGACACTTTATTTGATCTTTTCTGACAGCAAAGGGGATTTACCACCTCATTATATTTCAAGTTCACAGCAGTGGCCAAAGCTCCAGCAATGTTAAGACAGTTTTGGAAATATTAGGTCACAGTACAGGACAAGCAACATGAAAGTTGAAAGATAGTAGTCACGAGAATGCTAAAAAATTATGAAAAAAAAACTATAAAACATTTTTTAAGGCAAAATTATTTATCATTTTTTAGTCCAGTTCAACCTTAAATTTATCCCAAGACAGACAAAATTCAGTGGATTGGTTCTGTGAGGCGATGCTCCTGATATAGTGCACATAAATTTAAACAAATAATTCATAAAGGACTTCAGATCTGCCACTTAGCAGTCAAGCTTGTTATAGAGGGGGAAAAAAAGCTAGACTCAAAGATGTGCAGTGAGGAATGCAACTGAGAGAACTGTCAATAAGACACACATCCACGCTTGGAAAAAGTTCATCACAGTCTTACAGTCTCAATGGAAAAAGTGATCTGTGATTAGGTGTCTTGACGTAACTATTTGCAGCCTTTTAGGCAAAGTAAATCAAAATGTCAGTTTATAAATGAACAATTAGCAAAAACCAGCAGAGCAGACAAGTTTAAGGCAGTTTCCATTTGTTTTCTTTCAGTTTCTGCTTGTTTTGGTCCATCACAGTTCATTGAGGCTAAGTGAGGAAAGGGGAGGGGGCCGTGCTGGGCCATGTCTGTACAATGTGGAGAGAGATAAGCAATGAGTAACAATCTCTGCCTGCCAACCTAAGCAGGAAATTGCTATCTTTAAGTCTTCACTAAAGTCCTCACCATCCCACAGTGAAGAGCTGTGCTTTAGAAGAGCCCGTTGACCTGTTCAGTCTCAGGGTCCAGGTCAATGTCATAGAAACAAGGCCTGGTGGGCAGACCAGGGATTGTGGGCATCTGGGAAGAAGAGCAGAGAGGTGCAGATTTTATTTCTGACATTAGGTGAGGTCGACTCTGGATATTCATGCACTCACTCACACACACACACACAACTCTGCATTTGAATTAAGCTGAATAAACAAGCACAAAAAACTTTTTGATAAATTCATGAGGAATTTTAAGTAGAGATGGACATGAATATTTGTCTTTTTCTTTGGTTTATTAGGAATTTGTTTCTCTAAATTTTGGGAGTGAATCTTTTTTACTTTTTGCTAAATGTAGGTCATCCATAAAGGAGAAAAACAACATACATTTAATCGTTTTGATTCTTGTACGACAGTACTGTTGGCCTTTAACCAAACCCATCACAATTATAAAATTATATAAAGCACACCAAACCTTCATAGTTAATCATCATATGATCAAAGAACTTTGAACACATGAAAATGTCAGTAGACTGTAAATTGGATTTTGCTATCTCTTACATGTCTTATACAGTAAAGAATTGATTAAACCTAAGATAGTTACTGGGTTGGTATATTGTTAATGGCAGTACTTTCTTGGCTTTATACCTAGTTTCTAATGCACAGCAGCAGGTGAATATTTGGTAAACACAGCTTGAGACACATTGCACACAGGTTTCATGCTACTGGGTTATGAATGGATTCAGTTATTTATTTCAAACAAAGAACAAAACACGCTGAAACATGTATGTGCATTGTGTGTCTGTTACTTCAATGAAAAGACATTAATGAGTTACAACAAATAATTTCTCTACAAGGTAAACAGATGATTGTAGTAAATAAGGTGTGTGCACTGTGCCGCTGTTTGTAGGTGCAGGGCAGCAAAGTCTCACACCCTTTATTTCTTTCATACTGCCAAACTGTGGAAAGGGAGGGCTGTTTGTTCCATGTCAATGAGCACTTACCGTGCCAACCAGCGGGTACAGGAAGCCAGAGCCTGCGCTGGCTCGGATGTCTCTGATTGGCAGGACGAAGCCTGTGGGCACGCCCTTTTTGTCTGCCTCGTGGGACAGTGACAGGTGAGTCTTTGCCATGCAGATTGGCAGGTTGCCAAAACCCTGAGGGGGAAAGAGCGCAATGAACAAAATGCATTTGATCTTTTAAAATGAACGCATTCTCCACCCAATCATGAAGATTTACACTGACAGCGGCAACCAACAGACGAGTCAAACGAGTCGGGTGAAAGACAGAAACTGACTGGGAAGATGCTCACCTGTTTGGTGTAGAGCTCCACCTTGTGTTGAGCCTGCGGGAGAAGCTCAATATCATCGGCTCCATAGATCTTCTGGGCGATTATCCGAATCTTATCAGCAATAGGAAGCTAGAGAGGATTTAGAAATATGCACATGGCTGTCAGTCAGTGCCATGTTGTCCATTAGTTCATATGTGGCCTACTTATACCAGAGAAAATTAGCACTTTTTTAGGGCTATCTTTACTATTTTTTATTTATTTTAACCAATGCACTTGTGTGTATGTGCTTGGTCATGAAAACTCAGCAGACAATGTTATTGCTTTTTATCTTTGGAGTGTCTGATATCTTTATTCCCCTTTTCAGATGAAACAAATCCACAACAAATCTACAGGTGTTTTGGCAAATTCATCCACAAACTTAACCTCCACCCACCTAGTGAATTGTTTAAGTAATTGTGATGGCATATACCTCCAAATCATAGAGGAACTTGAAGTTGTTGGGGGCCACAGAGGCCCTCTGGACAGCTTCACCCAGGGCCACTGCACCAGCTCCTCCGTCAGCCCAGTGGGTGCAGCGCACAGCATCAAAGGCTCCGGCAGCTTTGGCAACCCTGCAAACCAGGTCCAGCTCAGCCTCCGTGTCTGTCCTGCAGGATGAGACAGATTAATAAACGTGTTAGAAACAAACAGATACAGGAGCTTGTATGCAAAAGGAAAAGAGAGAAATATGAATAGACTAACTTTTAAGAATGTAGGAACACATGAGAAAAATCACATCAATATATGAAGTAACATATTTATGCCATTTGATCCATAACTGATGTGATTATTGATATAAAAATAGTAATTTATTCTTCTTTCAGTAAATCAGTGATCAATATCTTTATATGTCTATGGTTATATTGACACGTTTAGTCTTTTTTTGCCACGTCTTCATCCATCACTTACTTGAAAGCATTAACAGCCACCACCACTGGCACGCCAAAGTGCTGTGTATTCTCTATCTGCTTCTTCATGTTGCTGCAGCCTTTCTCCAGCAGCTCAAGGTTCTACATGCAGGTGCACATGTACACACTTTTAAATAAGCTTATAGTTATGAGCAGCAATTCTCAGTCTTCATAAAATTTAATGTAAATTCTTTAAAAGCTGTTTACTACTTAAAAAAAGACAAGGCTTTTAATTTTGAGGTACTGTGTTGCACCTAATGCAGGTTTGTCTTATGCACTTTTTACAAACTAATAAATACAAAATTATGGACATTATGGCAACTGGAAACTATCAAGTAAAATTAAGGGTATATTTTCATTGGTAGCAGCTCTACATTACCTGCTCAACATATTCTTTCGGTAGCGGCATCCCAGCAGTGACCTGAAAGAAAAGTATGTAAAAATGTTTGAAATAATCCAACAATGAACTAACTAGGTCTTCAAAGAAAGAGGCTTGACAGATTTGAACCGTTTTCACAGCTGTTTGCCTCAGGATTATTAAGATGCTAACAGCTAAGTGAATGAAGAAGTGAGCATATGAAGGAGCTGTTGCTTCCTGATGTCCACTCAGCAGGAAATGTAATTACACTCACAGCAGTAGTGTGCTGTCATTCCCTGAGGGAGGGTGAGGAATTGCTTTTTTGTTGTGGGGACATTTAACGTGATTCTGAGGATGCTGATGTTGTCTACTCAAAAGAAACAAGTAAACATCATGTGACATTGTGTAAATAAAATAATAACAATGCAAAAGAGTTACTATTAAAGATCTTACTGTTATTTTGAATGCACAACATTAATGGTGCTGTTAAATCATGGGCAGATAATCGGAACCGCTTATTAACCGCTTTTTACAATATTTCTATAAAGAGAGCTCACAAAATGGAATCTCCAGTCATCACTATGCAATGTTTCACAATGTTTTGGTTAATGCTTTAAAATTTTAAATCACTCATCTTTGCAAGTTACAGCTTGCCTTTCGTACTTTCAAGTGTGTATAAACTACAGTTTGTGAAACTTTATTTTCATACAAAAAAAAGGAAATAAATGATTTCTTCTACAGACAGTGAGAAGCAGGTAATTATAAGTCATCCATACTGTCTCCATGGCTTAAATAATGTTGAGTAATCAGCAATCTTACTGTTGGTCCTCCTCCGTGCATCTTCAATGCTCGGATGGTGGCCACCAGCACCACCACGTGGGGTCTCAGGCCTGAGTAGCGGCACTTAATGTTAAAGAACTTCTCCATGCCGATGTCAGCACCAAAGCCAGCCTCAGTCACTGTCAGGCACAAATGATCAGGGTTGTGAGACAAAGATAACATCTACTACATGCTCTTTTTTACCATTAGCACAAGAACCCATCTACAGTAAAGACCCATTTTCTCAGCTCTGCTCACCTACAAAGCCCTCGGGTCCAACCAGCTTCAGGGCTATTTTATCAGCCAAGATGGAGGAGTTGCCATGGGCGATGTTGGCAAACGGGCCGGCATGGACAAACACCGGAGTTCCCTGCAGATCCAAACAACTCGAATGTGACACAAAACCCATAACTCAGGGCAGTTTCATTCTTTCAACAGTTCAGCCTTGGTTCATTAAAAAATAAATAGCCACTTGAAACCCAACAACGGCAAAAAAATGTGAACTTTTAAAGCTTGCGAGATTTTTCTTAAATTTCTAAAACAGTAAAAACAGGTAACTCGCCTGAGCGCTCTCACACAATGTGTTTTTCCCGCTTGTAAAGCTCTAGCAGAAATGTGCATCAGTACGCATGTTTCACTCACCTCTAAGGTCTGCATCAGGTTTGGCTTGATGGCGTCTTTCATTAGCACAGTTAGAGCACCACTCACACCCTGTAGAGAGAAACCGTACATCATAGGAGCCTTGTTTCTATAGTGTTTCTATGGACTAGCTCCATAATGACGGAGATCCCAGTTTACTGACCAAGTCCTCTGTGGTGATGGGCTGTCCGCTGCGGCTGCTGGCCACCACCATCTTGGCCAGACGCTCACGCATGTCTTCCAGACTGGTGGTGAGAGCAAGCACCGCCATGATTTCACTGGCCACCGTGATGTCAAACTGGGCCTGGAGGACAGAGGGAGACAGAGAACATCATCATCTCTAAATCACTGACAGCAATGCAGCCAACTGAAAGAGACTGAAAAGTCTGTAATGCTAGAGATGACGCCTGTGTAACATGTATCTTATATTCATATAACCGAAAGGCAATCATCTGCTTTACAACAGCTAAATTAGCAAATGTATCTAGCCACTAACCATGTTGGAAGTTGGTGTAATGGTATCTTGTACATACATAGTACAGGTCACAAAACCTTTAAAGCCTTCCATTCTCAGATTTGACTGGCAAATGTATCCATGCAGATTTTATGTCCCAGAAATGAAGTTAGAGCTCCCCTCTATTCAATTAAACAGAGGCCTGGTCTTTTTAGTCCATAATAACTGCCTGGGAGCATTGCCAAGATGCCACAGATTGGGTGTCTAGAAGGACTTTGCTTTGTGGATCTTATCCCTTTACCTCTCTTGTGTATCCCTTTTCAGTTGGTGACTGGCCGACAGTGATCTTCCTCAGGAATCGATCATTGGTATCCAACACTGAATTGATACACAAGGACCACACAAGCTTTTTATTCGCTGTACATAAAGACTGATCACTTCTATACATTCAACATATTTAATGAGGCAGACAATGTCAGAGATGTCTTAGGTGTTCATACCTCTCTGCCAGGTGATTGAGCTCGGCTCTATGTCCAGGCGGGCAAAGCGGGTGATCTCCTCATCGGTCAGAGTGGAGGGGTCAGTCTTATCTATGCCCAGTCTCTAATCAAATAGAGAACATTTAGATATCAGATGTAAACCTCCTCTGGACTGTGAGGTAAGTTAAAACCCACAAGACTGTGACTCAGTCACTCACCTTCAGTCTGTTAATCTGGATGGGGGAGAACTTCCTTTGTCCTCCACTGAGTGGGACCAAACGGTTAAACAAAGCCTGAGGACGTATACAGAGAGAGGGATTGAGTTAATTCAAGAATAATTATGCATTACATAACTTGCACAAAGTGCATGTTGACAAAGCAGTACACCTACCTTGTCAGTTTGTGTAGATTCATGGAACATGCGAGCATCAATGGCAGCAGCCACCAAGTTGTTGGCTGCAGTGATGGCGTGAATGTCACCTGTGAGATGGAGGTTGAACTAAAACAAAGAGACTCATCAGTTCAATGTTATTTATATATTTCTACACAAACGTCACAGTTTCTAACTTCAAAAGCAGTTTAGTACCTCCTCCATAGGAATGACTTGAGAGTATCCACCACCTGCAGCGCCACCTGTGGACAGAGGACAAAAATACAGCTTCATAAACAGCATAGGACCTAAACACAAGTAATTCAGCAGTCTGTAACCTTTGCAACCTCTCACTGAGCGTGTTACTCCAGAGCTCACCTTTAATGCCAAAAGTTGGTCCCTGAGAGGGCTGTCTGACACAAGCAAACACATTGAGGTTCATGTGGGCTCCCATACCCTGGACCAGGCCAATGGTAGTGGTGCTTTTTCCTTCACCCAGAGGGGTGGGTGTAATACTGCAGACAGTGAGTAATAATCAACAGGGCCAGAAATCAACAAGTGACAAAGACTAAATGAATATAAATGTCACCCTTGACAGATAAATCAATGTAACTTTGAATGAGTATGTGCTAATGGTTGTACACCACTTCTTGTGCAGTTTTAAAAGTGTGCACGTATGCGAATAGAGTGACAATACAAATAAAAGGCATTGATTTTAAGTATGCACTACATATACATACCCAGTGACCACCACATATTTGCCATCTGGCTGGGCTTTCAGGCGTTTAATTATACTCAGTTGGACCTTGGCCTTGGTCTTGCCATAGAGCTCCACCTCATCGGAGAGCAGGCCTGCCTCTTTTGCAATAGTGTCGATGGGTTTGGGCACACAGGAACGAGAAATCACAATGTCACTGTTGGAAGATACAAAGACAACACACATAAAAACCTAAACAAGAAGGGAAAATAGCAAAGACTGAGGGACAAAGAGCACACTAAGAGAGTTCCAATCAGCTCGTCTTGCCTACAGATTATTAAATTTAACAAATTCTTCAGTGACAAGATAACAGGACACATGACTAAAAGAACTAAAAGATTGGAAAGATGAGAGGACAAACCTTGGCACAGGCCTTTGGAGGTTGAGTTTGGTGTAAGAGATTTTCCACTTCCCTGGTTGATGGTTTGCCAGGAAACGCTTTGCACTCAAAACTGTGTTCTACACACACATACCAAGTCATTTTTTTGTTTTTCAACATTAAATATGGAGCTTACACAATAGCAAAAATAAAAACAAGGTGATATTGGATAATTTGACTGCATTAAAATAGTATCTCCTGCGGTATTGTGGCAAATTCTATTGAAATAGCTGAAAAGGCTGACTGAATTGTTTATTAAAAAATGTTACAGTTGCACTGATATAACAGATTGTGCACGATAAGCACTGCCACTTTGTTGAATGGATAATTAATGCCAGCAGAATCAAGTTCGGGATTCCCTCTCTGGATGGTTCTCACCTCCATCAACATGGCTACAGTCATGGGTCCAACACCACCGGGCACGGGGGTGATGAAGCCAGCCTGCTCCTTGGCTGAATCGAAGTCGACATCCCCTACCACCTTTTTCCCATTTGGTTTAGTCGTATCTGAAGGACACAGAAAGAAACTCTGAGTAAAATAATATTGAAAAAAAAATCCCCTCTGACTTTTCTACTAATCTTGTAAAGTGAATTGAAAAGCCTCAGGAGCCTCAGAGTCCCACCTGAAATATAGTTAATGCCGCAGTCGATGACCACCGCTCCCTTCTTGATCCACTCTCCTTTCACCAACCCTGGTTTGCCGATGCCGACAACCAGGATGTCTGCTTTGCCCACCTGGACAGAAACAACGATGGATGATATGAGAATATCAGGTGAAAAAATGATGGACTTCTGGTCGACATTAATGTTTTATAGTTAATAGAAACTTTCAAAATCTGGCCAGATGTGACGTTATTAATTATGCCACAAAATGGCAGTGGATATCTTACTAATGGACCTTTATGCAACAATCAACAGAAAACATCTGTGGTCACATTTTTGTCTCTGGGCCTGAAAAAGGTTAATGGCAAACTGTTCTGAGTTTCATTGGGTTTGGTAGGTTAGGTGTAGTTGTACCTCCCCAGGGAGATCAGCAGTTTTAGAGTGGCAGGTGGTGACAGTGGCATGGTTCCATAGCAGCAAGTCATGCATCGGCGCGCCAACAATCTTACTGCGGCCAATCACTACAGCTCTCTTGCCTGCTACAGTCACACCTGTTGAGAAGTGGTTGATCCATTGATGAATTCCAAGCTTATTTTATTCTTTTTCACATTTTTACAGCACAGAAGTTTTTTTTGTTTAGCAACAGATGATAAATGGTGTGTTTACCAGTCTGTTTGATTAGCTCCATGCAGCCGTTTGGGGTGCAGGGGATGAAGCAGTCGCCGAGGTCCCCTCGAGACAGCTTCCCTGCATTTATGCTGGTCAGTCTGTACATGGAGCAGAACGCAACAAACAATTCAAATTAAAAGATATTAAAGTTAAATAATTAATTAATTAAAAGTATTCAAGTGACACTTTTTTTTCCTTGAACCAGACACAAAGAAAGCAAAGAAACAGCTTGATTTACAAGAGGAGTAGGCAAATTTTAAAAATGTGTACCATGATCTAAAGTAAATGCCTGGGCCTACCCGTCTACATCCTTCTCTGGAGCCACAGCGTTGGTCACCCTCTCTGTGTCTACCTTGTGAATGGAGTCTAGAGGCAGCTGCACGATGAAGCCGTGGATAGATGAGTTCTCATTCACCTCTGTGATTGCGTGAAGAATCTATAGAAAGAGAAACAGCTCTTGGTTATAAACTCTGTTTACCTTACAATCCTTCTTTGTTATAGCACCAGATCCCAAACTTTACTCCTCTCCAACTACATTTTAATTATCAGTCAACTATGTTAAGTTTTAAAAACATTAACAGTGAAGTTTTAAAGTGTGTGTCTGTGTATAAAAATGAATCAAGATAACATTTCAAATCAACCCTCACCTCCTCTTCTGTTGCAGTCTTAGGAAGTCTCATATGTGTGGCATTTATACCAATCTGTGTACAAAAAAGAGAGGAACAAGATCTGGAGTTAGGACAAATTGCAAACAGTGTGGAGTAAAAAATGTGATTTACATACTAAATATCGGAAAAGAGATTTTTTTTTTTTAACCTCGGCTGCTGCCTTCAACTTCATGCTGATGTACAGATTTGAATCATCACGGTCTCCAACCTGCAAAGACATGCAGCATCACTTTGCCTGCCTGCACAAAAAAAATAGGCTTTTTCTGTCCATACACATTATGTGTTAATCATAGAGCACTTGAATAAAAATCTCCATCTGCGAGTGGAACATTTTTATACACTCTGTATCCATGCAAGACATATTCTCATCATAGGGAAAAAACTCCAGTTTTACACTTACCTGTAAAACCACTAGACCAGGTCTGAAGTTGGGGTCCTGAAGCTTCATCTGCTCCACATCCTTCTTTAGGCGCTCCCTCACCTGCCTGCAAACACATGACAACGAAGTAAACCAACATGGGTCTTTTGATGGCTACAAAATAATCTTGTGCTGTTATGAAAGAATGAGAATGCTCCATATGGTACACAAGCCAAACAAATTCTCTCTCCTGCAAATGTTACAGATTTTATGTCTACATACACGTCACCTGGTTATTTTACTGTGAAATTGATAATCATTTTCTAACATGCAGCTGTCCATCTCCAGTGCACATACAAAACCAGGTTATTTAAGAGTCAGTTCAGGTGAACCACATTCTTATCTTTGGTCTTTGTATTTGCCTTGTTTTTATTCATGTTTTGTTTAGGTCACTTAAAGGTCTGCCAATACTTTAATTGCTGGCAGACTGCAAGTCATTTCCATGCCTCAGTGGACTGTAACACAAAGCAATTAAAGATCTGCTTTAAGATTTATCGTGCCTCTCTAGATTTATCACATCTCTTTAAACAAAGTTCAACCACAATCACGCTTCTTTTGTACTCTATTCACACCATCCATCACACAGCAAATTAGCCCTATTGATCTAGTCCACTGTGGACAAGAAAAGAACAGAGTGTCTAAAAGTTCCAAAGATAGACAGATGACTATGATTAAAACACAGAGTCTTTGTGTGTCACATGAACTTATTTGGCAGTGATGATGAAACACACCATGTGATGACAATTGATTTTACATGCATGGCACAGTGATGGCAGTTCTACTCTTTTAAGTAACCTCTGAGTATTTTTGCCTTGGAAGTCTTGCAGGATTAGTGTGTTATATTCTAAAAGGATTGTCTATATGTCCAGTGTGCTCTGATATCCTTATTTAAAGAAGTGGATGAACTTAATGTCTCCAGGCCCCTTTTAAAACATCAGGCATGCCAAAAACAACATCTTTACCTCCAAAAATAATTGGTTGATGAGTGAAACATTGAGACAATACATTTTTTAATGAATGTACTGCAAGAAATATAAAACTTGGCCCTTCCATTGAAGGTCATTCACACATTATTTGACATGAGAGTTTGCATTCTCTTGCTCTTTTTTTTTTTAATTTGCCTAGCGGAAAAATACAACTCCATCTTTATCTCAAGGACAGCTTATAAAACAGGATTCAGACATTTCTTTATTCCTGGTCACTGATCAACCAGGGTCATATTCTTTTCAACAAGGGAAATTTACTGAACTACACAGTACTGTCACTGACTTTCTTTGATTGTCATCCTTGTGTCAACCATACTTGTTTTAAAGAAACCTTTTTGGCTAAAAAGGTTATGGAAAACTACATTCCCAGAGACACTGTTATCAATAAAGCTCTGTCCAGAGGGGTCACTTGTCCTGAACAACTTGGCAAGGTTTCAGAGATAATGAGTGTCTGCCCTCCTACTGCAGGCATGGCAGATATATGGAGAAGCTGTCTGTGCTGCTTAAAACAATTACCATAATGAGCGCTGTGAGGTTCAGTTAACAGGGTGCAGGCTGTCATGTCTTGTGACAAGCACATGCAATTAGATGTTCTGCATTTTGAGTTCTATTCATTCAAATTTTGAGCTATGAAACAAACAGGAATTCATTTGCAGACTACGCTTGAATATGAAAAAACAGTGGCATGCCAACGACTGTAAGTGCTGAGTAGGTTTTATGAGCAGTGTTTGTTAAGCTCGAAACTTGAGGTCAATGGACCAAGAGGGCAAAGACCATAGCAGACCACCACACTTTCTTATATAATGCTGTAGGATGCACAATGCACAATCATTCATTCCAAAGTTTTCAGTAGTTTAACATGTTGGATTGAATTTACATTTTAAACAGTAACAGAGCAAATGTGTTTAATGTGAACATTGGAACTTGTGAACTTTAGCTGATCTCCATAACTGTCAGTAAACATTTTTTTCATGCAACTCGAGAAAGCGTCCAGTGTGATTTTTTTTACGATTGCATGTCCACAATAAACAGTGGGAAAATCACTTGCACACTTCATTCACGTGGCCAGCGTAATTTTCAA
Organism: Acanthurus tractus; assembly: GCA_029783725.1. Classification (NCBI taxonomy): domain Eukaryota; kingdom Metazoa; phylum Chordata; class Actinopteri; order Acanthuriformes; family Acanthuridae; genus Acanthurus; species Acanthurus tractus. Next base: position 11,340,211 of record JAQNCA010000007.1, on the reverse strand, counting down.
CCAATTCAAACTTAGTTTTAAATAGTGTTATGCTGCCAGCACAGACTCAGTTTCTAGAAATTCAAAACAGCTGCAGGCAAAATGTGAACAAAACTTACAGCACGAAATGAAATAACTTGTGACGAACTAGACGTTAGCTTTAGCTCTTAAGTAACTGTAACAGCCTGTTAGCTGCTTGGTTACCAAGCCACATGCTTCATCAGTTTAGTTACGCTGAATCTATTTGACTATAAGAGCACTGATAAACGTCATTTATAAAATGTGAAACTTACGTCGAAACCTCTTTCCCACTTATGATTTTAGCTGACATCTTGTGGTCCTTGAAAGTTCGTGTTCAGAGGTCTCTGCTGCACGCTCACTGCCTTGCAAGAAGAGAGGAGTGGAGAGTTCTGCCAAAGTTTGGTGAAAAGCCTTAGCCAAAAGAGCTGACGTACACTCAGTTCATTCACCTTGCACTGCCTCTGTAAATCGGCGTATGAGAGTTCATGTATAGCATCTAACGTAGAACGTAGCTTCGCAGAGAAGGGTGGGGCCAATGAACAACTGTCTACTCTGACAGCCAATCATCGACGTGCAAAAATAGACCATCAAAACCAATAGCATTCCAGATCTGCTGTACCGCCCATTAAGAGGTAAGGGGGATAGGCGGGACACCAGTGGATGCTATTACACTAAGCACCAGCAGATGGAAGCACTATATTTACAAACCTTTCGGAATAGCCCTCAAAATCCGTAGCAGTGTTTACATGAGCCAAACTTGACGTATGACCGAGACCTTTCTGATGCTTGCCATCTTTAAGACATTTGCTAGAAAGTGATAGAAAATACCTTACTTAAATATCTGGTTTTAAGTCGATGCAAGACATGACGAAATACAAAGAACTATGGAGAGTAGTTTCTGTGTTTTGAGCGACACCGAAGACCTCCAAACGTTAATTTCAAACACCGAGAACAAACTTCACTTCGAAAGGTAAGTTGAGCATTGGTTATGTTGGCTGCTGCTAATTCATTAGGCTAATGTTAGCAACCTTTTGGGTTCTGGTTGTACCCAAGAGGATAACCGGACGTTAACGTTACTCCTTAGTGGCTTCTTTTGTTTTGGCTAACTTGCATCTGTTTGCATTGCATCCGTTAACGTTAATGGTAACGTCAAAGCCGCTCGTGTGTTTAAATTATCCTCTCAAAAATCCATCAGAACACTACATTGAGCCTTACTCTCTTCCCAACCATCACTTTCTAACGATAGTCCTCACCGAACTCATATGTCTTGTCAGGACTAAGACACTGTTTGAGGAAATTCGCGCTTCGATCAACAACAATGATGAAGAGGACCGCTCCTTCTGGAGGCCTGTGCTCCCATGGGGTGGCGTCTTTCCCATCAGGGCAGGACGGAAGGCCATATCATGCACCCCTCTGTACGTCGAAATCAGCCTTAAAAACACCTGCACCATTGATGGCTTCCTCATGATCCTGTATGTGATTCTAAGAGACAATCAGGGCTTTCCCAGGGAGCTGGCAGTCTTCCTGGGCAAGCAGTTTGTGGAGCATTTCCTCTACCTGATGGACTCCTGTGACTACACCACGGTGAAGATGCTGTGGATCTGGGACAGGATGTCCAGAAGACAGTATCGCTCAGAGATCCACGAGGCAGCACTGGAGATTGACTTGTTTGGAAATGAACATGAGAACTTCACAGAAAATCTGGAGAACCTAATGTCCACTATGCAGGAGAGTTTTTGCACAAACTGGAAATGCCCTGCTCGTTACCAGGAGTATGTCAAGACTACAATCAGCATCAGGTATACTGCAGAGTGCACGCTGACAATGCAATGTCTAGATGCCACAAAGTTTTCACAGTAAACAGTAAATTTAGGTCAGCTAGTGTACGGCTCCACCCTCATGGGTCTCATTTCATGCTTTGACTTACTGAACTTTTAAAACCTCCTTTATAAGGACAGTGCATTCATTGCTGTTTTAACCCATTTATTTGTAAGCATGTTATCTAACAGTTCTTAACTGTCTCATTCCAGGTCATTTTTCTGTTACAGAGTATGGCATTCCTTTATGATTAAGTAATTTCAATGTCTTATAATTTCACATTGACGTTTTCCCTCCAGCCCTCCTCATAAGCTGCCTCACAGAGACCCCATTCAGTCAGCCATGGATGAGTTCTTCTGCCCCAAACTTGTACTCTGCACACAACTGGGGTGAGTTTTAAGAATGATGTTCTGCATCTTTAAACCAAGCTCAGTGCTTTTTCCACTTCCTTAAAATATGCTCATGTTTTTTTCTCTGTTTGTTTACAGGTGTGATGGTTTAAGGGAATTCTCTCAGAGGGTTTTTTGCCACGGACCCCCACCCTTTTTCATACTCAATATGCAGCAGTGGAAGTCAGAGGACCTATCCTACGTTCCTTACCATCTTGTTCTGTGTCAACACAGGTATGGAGCTTCTACAGTGTCATTCCACTGACTCAGTGTACAGTATCACAGTGAGGTCATGATGAAGATCACACCACAATGCAGGTCAACTCTAACTGTGTTGACCAACAATGTGGTGCATAGACATATCTCCAGAAATTGAGCAGAGACATAAAATTAGTAAAATGCAGTGGTAGGTCATAAGAGAAGTGATATGCCCCTTACATTACACACATGGCATTTAAAAAATCAGTAATGTTAACCTCCTGAGACCCTGCACACTCATATGAGGACATTACATTTTTGCCTTTCTGCACCATGTTACTTTATTTTCT
>JAQNCA010000007.1:11320409-11330663 GCA_029783725.1 Acanthurus tractus | reverse complement strand
TTAGGGACAACTTGACCAGGACACATATATAAGTTACTTTCTCCCTTCTCTGTTAGTACTAGAGGAACTTTGTTTTCTTTCTTTCTCTCTCTTTTCTCTCTCTCTCTCTCTCTCTCTTTCTCTTTCTCAGTTCAGTATGTGAAGACCAGGTCGGAAAAGTTCGCCTCCAGCCAGTCCCCGGCAATCATCTCACTGAGTTCTGGCGTGCAATAGTCTGGGAATTCAAAGTGAGAGCCCAGGCTGCCCTCACTGAACGAGTCCAGGTCCTTATCCACAAGAGACAGGGAGAGGTTTCCTGAATTGGGGTTGCCCAGCTCCGAGCCTGGTGCGCTGGGGGCGAAATTTAAACTAAAGTCAAAGAGCAAATCGTCCGCGTCCTCGCCGGAAGAAGAGGAGCTGCTGCTGCTGCTGCTGGAGGAGGAGGAGGAAGAGGAGGAGGAGGAGGAGGAGGAGGAGGATGTGGAGACCGACCTGGAGGATGCTGGTGAGACAGAAGCAGCGTGAAATGTGCTCTGCTTGGTAATGTTTTTGATATTGTAAAACAGTCTGTTGTTGTTGTTGTTGTTCCGCACCTCTTCGTACATGCTCGTGCCCTCGGACTCGGCCGAGGAGCTCAAAGTTGGGCTCGCGGGAACTTTGGCTACATTGTACGGCCTCAGGCGCTCCTCGTGCCCCGGCTTAATCCCCATCCGGTAGTCCTCCTCGTACTCGTCGTCGTCGTCCTCATCGGTGAGCTCACTTTTCACAGTCTTTGTAACTTTTAAGCTGGGAAACACGCAGTCCTCCGCGTAGCCGTGCGAGGACTTGGAGCCGCTCTTAGTCTTTATCTTTGAACACTTCTTGCTGGGAGTCTTTGCAATTTTGCCGCACTTCTCCGGAGACGGTGCTGATGATGATTTCGAACTGTCGAGCTTTGGTTTTTTCTTGGGTCTGTACTTGTAGTCGGGGTAGTCGGCCATGTGTTTTAGCCGCAGCCTCTCGGCTTCTCGGATAAACGGGATCTTTTCGCTGTCCTTGAGCATCTTCCACCTCTTCCCGAGACGCTTAGAAATCTCCGCGTTGTGCATGTCGGGCGACTGCTCCATAATCTTTCTCCTCTCGATTTTGGACCAGACCATAAATGCATTCATGGGTCTCTTGATGTGACCGGTGGCTGTCTTGCACCAGTCCGGGTTTATCGCTACGGGGCTGCATGCCATAAATTCACTCTCCTCCGAATCGGTAGCCTCCCTGGACATGCTCCCGTCCGTCTCACTGTTGTCTGTGTGCTGCACCATTGTCCTCCGTTTTTCTTTTCTTTTTTCTCCCAAGTCACTTTTGCGTCCGGACGCTGCGGTGTCTGTGTCAGCCCCCCCCCGCTCAGCCAAGACGGCTCAGCTCTCTGTCTTTGCGCCGTTTCGTCCGCGTCCTCTATGCTTATCGTATGTCTCAAGCTTCTGCACTCTTTTTCCAGAGTTACAAACTGCCTTCTTAACTAGTTATCGGCTTTGTCATGTCCCATGCGTCACGCACGGCCATCCAATCACGTCCCTTCCACTCCGCCCAGCAGACTCCATACAAGACTCCCCTTAACCCTTTTATTCCTCTCTCCCGAGCTCTCATTGGAGTGGAGGTGGGGATTTGTGGTACACAGTGTCTGGGGCAACACGCCGGGCGAGACAGGCATATTAAACACACAGTTAGCACCGTGCGCTCCTGAGATGAACATCACGCATCAAAGCGCACATAACACTGAGGTCTATTCCCTTATTTATTAAAGTGAGAGAAGAAAACACGCAAGAGGAGAAGGTTTTTTTTTTTTTTGTTTTTTTTTTCTCCTGACAGACATCTACTCTTTGCAGATGTGTCCAGAGGAAAAGATGTAGGCTATGTGATTATTTGCTTTTTTTTTCTCCCCCCTCACTTAGGTTGGATACTGAAGGTGGCGCTTGGACACTGTTGCAGGCGCCTGGATGCGTCGGTGCGCCTGCCTGACTGCCTGTCTAATGTAGAAGGATGCATTTAAGCAGCTGGTAATGGCTTTAGAGGAAGAAACGATGCTATCATTAGTTTTAGTATAACCTCATGCGTACAGCAGACATCACCGAGCAGCAAAGTGTTGTCACATTTTTTCGTTTTTTGTTTTTTTTTTCCTTTTCCCCCCCCTGCTTTTTTTTTTTTTCATGTCTGCATTTAAAGGAAGGAAATAGGTCAGTAGTACATTCGGCTTTACGGATCTAGTTTGTAGTGTGTTAACACCCAAAACACATCTGCAGCCTCCTGTAGACCCTCACTGATTTTAATTTTGCTTCAAGTAACCAATGCATACTCACAGCTCATTTATTTAATTACAATAACATTTGCATATATTTAAAAAAAAAAATCACTTAAAAAAACAAAAACAAAAACAAACAAATGCTGTGATTTCTCTCCCATGTGGATGAATGCTCACGTAGTACAGTACAAAGCATGCAAGCGATGCAATAACACTCAGTCAGATGGCAACATTTGGCTGTACAGCCTTAAGTTGAGCTCGTACACCCAGGCATAGATGGGAGGCTCCCTGCTGAGTTTGCTGTGTCAAGAGGCAGTGTAGCATCTAGCTGGCGTCTCCTGCACCCCCCCCCCCCCCCCGCCTCCTCATCTCCACACCAGCCCCCCCCCGGCTCTGGGTGGTAGCCAGCAGTGCTATTGGAGGCTGGGGCGATAAGGCGTCCTGCTTTTTTTTTTTTCTCTCTCTCTCTCTCTCTGCTTCGTCCCCTAGAGGGCAATCACTTACCCTTTTGAAACCCTCCCCCCACCAAGCCACCGTATTTTCCCCAGCTGGGGCTTAAGAAGTGTCTCCACTGATACATAGAGAGAAGCAGCTAGAAAGACAGAGAGAGAGAGAGAGAGAGAGAGAAAGAGTGGAAGAGAGAGAGGATAGCAGGAAGAAAAGAAGAGGAAAAAGAGCCACACATAGGGGAAAAAAAAGACAAGGCTAAGGAGACTGAGGCAGTTTGAGGGAGAAATGCTGAGAAATCGAGGAGCGCTTGCCTCTCCACCCTTGGAGAAGCAGCCTCTGTCTGTCTGTGTGTGTGTGTGTGTGTCTCTCTCTCTCAGACAGAGATAGGGCTGAAATGCTTTATCATGACCACCCTGTGCTGATTAAGCCTTATCAGATATATGTGTTGGAGCAGGAGTCTCAGGAGGTTGGCGCATGCACATGCATGTTTTACTGTCAGCGTGTTTTCTTCCTGATGGATTCATTTGAATGGTTTTTCATCTGATCAGAGCAGACGTGGTGGTTATTTCAAATGAACTGATAGCGTTGTATCGTATATGGGTACAATTTGCAAGCACATATTGACTGCGTCTGTGCTGGATTCTAGGAAATTGTCCTTATAGGCAGCAGATGAGAGTCTCTTACTGCGCCAATGGCTGTATTATGTTGTTCTGATTTGCATAAAAGGACAATTATTCCTCAACAAAAACATTTAGAAAATCGTGATGGGTCACATAATAGAAAATGAAAGTGTTACCTGCATTGTGGTGCTTGAACCTCTTTTTGCGATTAGTCCCTCGCCTATATGTATCTCACCCGAGCCATCTCCAATCAGCCTTATCTCTTTTATACGATGGTCTCATGCTGGACATGAATCACAAGACTGCTTAATGATGAGCATGCAGGGTGGCTGTCCTGCTCATTAGCATGGCTCATTATTGGCTGTGAATGAGGTGCTGGTGTCAGCCCATACAGCCTATGAGTCATCTTAGGGAGGGTCTCATCGCCATGTCTGCCTCACACAGATGCAGCAGTAACACACCCCCGTCTCCTCTCCCACCCGCCCACCAACCCCATCCCAACTGCCTCGTACAGTGACTGGGACTGTGATGAGAGTGTGTGGAGAGAGAGAGAGAGGGGGGAGAGAGAGGGAGTGGGATACTGCAACATGTTGTGTTTTCATTTCATTTTCACTCTAGAGATTACATATGATTAAACAGTGAAAATCCAGAGAGCTGCATTATCACTGTGTGATTTCTAATACCACGCGCTTTCCAATACCCCAAAGGCAGATGTTTTAATGCTTATTTGCAGCTTTCCGTGTCAGGGGAGAGGACATTTTATTCCAGAGCGATGGAGTGTTGAATTAAGTGATGGTTTTCATGTACGAACATTGAAAGAGGGTTTCAGGAGAAACAATTCCCTTTGCATTGCTTATCTAAAAGCCCCCCAAAGCAGCTGCTGCTCTCACAAAGGGCCAGTGAAGCGTTAGATCAATACTAACCCTGGCTAGAGGCTATCTGATGCTCAAAATGCATGGATCTATCTCCTCTGCATAGCCCTGAGACAGGTGTGGACTTCTGGAAGCCGCTATCTGATGGCTTCACAATGGGGTGAAGAAGGGGAGGGGGCTAGAAGAGGGTGGTGAGGGAAAAAAAAGGGGGGGGGGGGTTGTTTTGGTAGCACATAAAAACGCAAATTAACTTTTCCTTGACTGACACATTTCTGGGTATCCTGTGTACTCAGGTTACAATGTTTATTGCCAAGCAGTGAATTGGTGTTTATCTAGCCCATATAGTGGAGTCACTTAATGGTAATCAAGTGCAATGCATAGAGTTTACGTAACAAGTTCCAGCAGTTTGCTAGTTTAAGGTAAAGCCGTTCTTGTCTGCTGACTTACAGTCCTTTCCATCCAGGCATTGGAGGTATCAGCTTATGGATTGTGAGAATTATAAATTGTACGATTGTTGCCAGGTTGTTGTCTTAACTTGTGAGGTGATGCTAAAATAAGCTCTCTCAGCTGGCCGAGAATTTGTTCCGCTGGCCGCCTGTCGCTGTATGGTCTCATTCCTCAAAGATCTTCTTCCTCTCTTTCTTTCTTAAGATAAGAAGAGCTTTGACAATGAGGAGGATCTCGCAACAGTTCAGAGGTTGTTGTTTTACCACTTAAGTGTTTGGTGCCTCCAAGGCCATTTTATGCCCTGCTGTTGCTTAACATTCTCGACTCAATGCAAATGTATCTCCAGGGTGTCAGTTTGTTTGTTGACCTCCTTGATGTGGCCTCTGTCTCTCAAGGTCTGATGCTTAGCGGATACTTGAGACTGGAGTATCTTGTCGTGAATGTAAACAGCTGATGCTTGAGCACTGTGCTGGAATGTTTGTCACACAGATGCACAGATGCAATCAGAGGCCAAAGCTGCTGGTACCCTGCGTTTACTTGTACTTGTATAGGCCCTCTACTTACAAATAGCATCCTGAGATCAGTCAATACATGTCTTGCATGGAATTTCTTTCTGAATTTATTCCTACGAGGAAGAGAGTTCTAAATATCATTAAATAGTTTCAAGTGGAAGTAACTGAATAGGAAGATAACTTAAATACTGTAAATAATCACAGATATAAGGTTCTTGTACTTCACTGAATGTTATTTTTATTTCACACTTCTTAAAACATTTCTCTAAAGGTTACAGGAAGTTTCAGATTTTGCATTCAAACGCACCAGATCTGTCTTTAAAATCTAATGCATGGTCACAGATCAAGCTGTCCAACAGTGCAGAAAGTCTTTAAAATAATACAAACTTTGACCAGCTGTATACTTCTACTCTGGATGCTGCATAGGTCCAGTATGGAGGATTTAGTCGCATTTAGCGATGAAGTTGCAGATTGCAGGTTGTATATTCGTCTTCTCTCCTTCCCCTTCCATGCAGGACAGGCTTCAGTGGCTGCGAAGCTTCTCAAACAATGGAAGGCTCTTCTTAGCCATGTTTGTTTTGTCCATTTTGGGCTACCGTAGAACACGGCAGTGCAACTAAGTGGACTCTGTAGATAGAAAAGGCTTGTTCTAGGTTAACCAAAAACAAAAAAATTCTTATGTTCAAGTGATCATACATGAATCAAGATGTGTATTTAATATCTGCCTAATAGAGCCCCTTAAACTTGGGCCTATAGGTGCAATTTAGCTGATCCCTCCTGGTACTTAACTTTCTTATGGGTCTGAGCACTTCTTGTCAAGTTTAACAGCCTCGCCAGCGAACATGCAACCAGCCACTGCAGCACTAAACCCTGAGGGAGACTATAAACTTTGAGTGGAGTCACTGTGAGACTTGAGGAATCAGAGCTGATGGTGGATGCAAATATATGTGTAACCGAACACGTTGTCATTAAGGCAATCATTGCGCTCAGGAAGGTGAGGAATGAAAACTAAGATTTTTTTATAAGCTGACTTCATTCAACCTTTTTTTTTTTTTAAACAGGTGAAAACTGTTTCAAATCTGTAAGAAAACAGGAAGGATTTATTATCTTGGCTTCTGTCTTTTTTTCTTTTTTTTTTCTGTACAGCACAGGCGCTGCCCCATAATAAAGCGGGAATCCGCGATGGCCTAAAGGAGATGACATCATGCTGGAGCAACTCTGGCTTAACACAGTACAGTGTGTTCTGCAGTAATCATATTGCCATGTCATTCCCCATAAGCTCTGGCCATTTAAATCCTTTAATTATATACCAGCAGCATTGAAGCGGTGTTTACTGTAAGAGTCCAGTGTACCTAGTTTTGTATTGTACACTGTGTCTTGTGTTAATAAACTTGTGTAGAGGAAGAGCCCCACAGGCGTTCACAGCCACTGTAATGAGAGTGTGTTTAGTCTGGAGACTGTGTAGGGACTAATGCTGATGGATTGTATGGCTGCAGGTCAGGTCTTGCTCTCAAACAAAACTGGTGGAGAATATGGAGGGGGAGTGAGGGGAAAGTTTCATTTGGGAGATTATAAAACATAATGTGTGTCAATCCACCATAAAGTTATTATTACCTTTTGTTAATACAAGCTAGATAAAAAAGCTACACATCATTGCAAGTGAAATACAGAAGGAGGGTGTTGTTTATAGTCGCTGGCTTTTGGCGGTGGTGTTATAAAATAGTTCATCAATAAATCCCTGTAGTCAAACCTTAAGCCAAAACACCATCAATCTCAAGAGAAATAGATCTGTTTATCAGGTTTAACTCAGGCAGTGAATTTCTCAAAAGTGTTTGACGGTTCCCACTGAGGCCATGTGGCTCTGCTCGCTCCCCTGCAGACCAGCCCAGACTTGCCCTACATCCAGATAAGATAGTGTTGACTGCAGACCACTCTGTGTGTGGATGGGTGAGGGGCCTCCGCTGCACTTAAGGGGCCAGTATGGATGCACAACCCCACACTACACCATTTCAGCCATCGGATTGGTGGGGGGGGTGGGGGGGGGTCCGTGTGGGAAGTTTCCAAGACCAACTGTCTGACATTCGCACCCACTTCACCCAGAAAGGACTTCAGCTTTAGTTTCTTTATAGAACTATTTCTGTCATTTTTAAAAGGACGACACTATAAATGCCTTCTTTAAGAATGGAGGAGCTCTAAGAATGTGCACATTATGTCTATAGGTTACAGAATAATGCGTCTTTATTTCTCTATAATGGGCAACTTTATTCTTTCTTCAATGCAGCCATTCAGATTATATATAAACACATTTAATTTCCAATATGGTGGGACAGGACATCATACAAACAACTTCTTTCTAAACAACCCTTAAGTTTCCCCTCAGTGGCATCCTGTTGCTCTTAAGTTTTACTGCTTTATGATCTTTGTACCATCAGTGGAACAGTGACAGTTCAAAGCAGCATAACAAATCGACAATCCATGCCCCGTGGACAAAAACTCAATCAGCATTGTGTTAAAGGCCTTGAGATTTTTATAATTAGCAGGAAGGATAACCCAGAATTAAAGTCAAGGATTGTTAGTTTTTATATTTCTCTCGATGGCCTCCTCACATTCCTTTTATTGATATTTGAGGTTAATTAAATACTGTAAACTGTCTGATTCTAAAATAATGATGTACAATGACAGTTGTAAGCCAGAGTGTAGTGTATCTGTCAGCCATTGAGTTCTGTGCATGATCAGTTTTATTGCCACTGCCATCTGATAAGTTTTTATGCTGCAGAACAAACACAGACACGTATTTTCAAAGGCAATTTCCTAAAGAGCAGATTTTATCATTGAAAACTATTAGATTTTTTAAAATCAAACTTAACATAAAGAGTGTACGTTATATAAATACATACAAGAATATTGTTGCTTGCAAGACATTTTATCCCTTTTGTTTTACCTTTTCAACAGAAGTGATTTAGTGACAAGCTGGATAAAAAACAGCGTTTTTTTTCAAAATCAGCAGCATCAATAAGGCTTTAACCTTGAGAACAAAAACAAGTAGAAACGGACCCGTGCAGACGCAAACACCTGAAGCAAATCTGAGCATTCACTCTTGTTTGAACAGTGACCAGATAAGATAGCTCAAAGTTATCAGCACAAGATGAATTCCCAGAGGAAGCCCCAGGAGGGGTTTCATCAATGCTGTGGGGTGGGTGGGGGGGGGGAGAAAATCAATCCCTCAAAGCACATATAGTGACAAATAACCACAGAAATCTGAGACGAAATTAGCTGATCCCTCTTCAGCTTTTTTTTTTTTTTTAGTGAAAAAACAAATAAGTCTACAAGAAAAAGATGCACAGGGTCTACATTCCTGCACGACAATAAAACACTTCAAGTAAACACTGTGCGACTTTGTAAACATAATCATGATCATGTGGGCCAGAGTGAAAACACACTCTTTTTTTCCCAGTTGCGGGGGCCAGTTCTGGTGATCTGAAACCAGACAGAGCTGGTTTGACGTACTTCCCCTAATCGTTCATCACATTCCCTCATTGATTCTGACATAAAAATAAGAGCTGGCCAGTGTTCCAGAAAGCATTGTATTATATGTAGATTTGAACTTCTTTAAATACCAACTAAAGTCTATGGAGAAGGTCACTTCAATATCAACCTTTATCATAAGTAAAGTTTGCCTCAAATATATTTATGTCTTGGGTGTATGTCTGGAGAGACCAATGGTGCCGCAGAAAAAGGAGAAAACATCAATGGAGTCTTTTGACTTCCTTTTTACTTTGCATTACATATGCACATATAGACTGGTATTTTCCCAGCATTCCATCCATATCAGAGCCTCAGTATGTCCTCTCCATATACTGACTCACTGCCCTTTCCTTCATGTCTCTTAAGGATTTCTTAGACAGGCTTCAAAAAAGATTTTCATAAATGTCCTCTTTTGCAAATCCTCCACAACCCTCTGCATGCGCTGAGAGCTATCTCTATCTTAACAGTAAAGGTCAGTAGAGGAGACTGAGGGATGTGGAAAGACTAAGCTGTGTGCAGGAGGAGTGTTTAACAACTATCTAGAAATCAATAATAGAAGGTTTGATAATGAGTGTGTCAAATCACAGCCGCAGACTCACTCAGGTGTGGCAGAGCTCGATGCTTTCATCACACTTTGATCTGTCGTTATGAAGCGAACAAGTTCAACATCTGGGGGTTTTTTTTTTTTTTTTTGGAACTTTTAGATTATGGTTTAAAAAAATATTCAGCACTCCAAGTCAAGTGTTGGATATTGTTGTATGTGTTAATAGTCACTTCCTCTCACCCCTCGTTGCATACAGCCACATGATTAGACACTGATTATGTTAATATGTGTGTATGGTTTTTCTCTGCTGATTATGTTAATGTGTGGGAGTAATCTACTGCCTTAAAAAAATAAAAAAAGGAAGCAAGCTTTAGAAACTGCATATCAAATATTAAGAAGAATCTGATATCGTCGACACAAAATATCTCATTTATTATTCCAGTCTCATAGGGTCTTTTTAAAACCGAGTTCCAGTGTCAATAGAGGAGCTCAGGATTACGAGATGAGAGCTGTAAATTCTGATAATGAAAAGGAAAGCAAAGTTTCGAAGAAGCCACGGAATAAATGAATTTAGTCATAAAAAGTGTGAGCGGATTAGCTCTTCTCTTATTTCCAACATTTCCTCTTTGATACATCCCGACACTAATCTCATTATAAGTGCCTGTCAAGCATACATGACAATTCATTTTAACAAGGTAGAGTTTCCTGTTCTCTTTAAACTCACAGCCTTCTTCTCGAATGAAAACACATGAGAGGTTCCGCCGGAGCAGACACGGCCTAACAAGGAAACCGGAATGAGGCTCAGCACTTTTGATCATTTTAAACCCTGACTAACAGAGAAAGGTTTTAAAAATGGGAATGCGTTTTTCACCGAAAAGTGCTCACTGTGACCATTGCAGTATTTCATAGTATAAGGACCTAAGAGGCTCACAGTTGGTGTCTGGAGTTTTCCTGGTAAAAAATGTCCATAAAAAAAAAAAAAAAAAAAAAAAAAAAAAAAAAAACAAATTAAAATTAAGTTGGGGTATTT
>JAQNCA010000007.1:11309390-11320309 GCA_029783725.1 Acanthurus tractus | reverse complement strand
TACTTTAAAAAAATTACCAAAAAAAAAAAAAAAAAAAAAAAAAAAAAAAAAAATCCACATTCAAATATTCATGCTGAATTTTCTTCCCATATATAGTTCATTGCAGCTCTTCACTTAGAATCGGTGCTGTCGGAAACTTGCTTCTCATTTTTCACTTCAGGAGTTTTTAATCCACTTAAGATCAGGGGAACTATAATGTCGTAGGGAGTTCTCATTGTGCTTTCATGTCAATAGAAAGAGATATTGCAGTTTTATGAAACTATCTGAAGAATAAAGGGCAGCTCATAAAGCATCATGCTCCAGATAAACCTGTAGAGTGAGCAACACATAATTAGAGTCTTGTTAATTGGGGGAGAACCATTATTGCGTACTTAGTGTGATGCTAGACTAAATTGTTTGCCGACAGAACATAATGATTTTACACTCCGTGAGTGTGTCTTGTGTAAGAACGACCTCCCTTTCTCTTTTAACAAGAAATGTGGAGAATATCCCGAGGCAGTATTTTTGAGCTCCTTTTACATAACAAGCTGATTGCATAAATATTACATTTGCTCTCTGTCTGCAGCCTATAGTGCAGCATCTCATATCATGTATAGTGATGTAACATTCAAAGCCACACTAGGCTAGAAAAGTGCTTGTAATACCCTTCGAACTAACTATCCAGGTATATCACGGCCCTTGCAATCTCTATCTGTCCATCACTTGAGTAATCTGACCATTGCGGATAAATACTGTGAAAGGTCTTAAAGCACTAGGAAGACCAGTACCTTAATCATGGCTAATCCCTGGTAGCTAGACGTGTCTTGGGGGGACACGGGATGGACACATCACCCCAATTAGCAGAAGCTATAGCTTTAAAACCCTGTCATTAGGAGCCCATAACCTTCCTGTCACTCACCAGAGCTGCTGCAGCCTTTACTTGGCGCTCTGTTACAATTTGTCTCATTTTTTTTTTTTTTTTTTTTGCACAACAGCCGTGCGGATTTGAGCACACGGTAGGATGCACACATGCGCATGCAACCACGGTGTTTTAAGAAAATAATTGGTGAAACAGGAGGTCAGTGCATATATACACTCTTTGCAGTGAGGCAAATTGGGCATACGTCATGTTACCAGCAGGGATAAATTGTTAATATTCTGATTTATGTATGACATTCCTCCAGAGCAATGCAGAAGCTACACGGTACCCACACTGTTACGCCATGTTCAATATACACCATGGCTGACATATTAGAATTATACCTGGGAATGAAACAAGCATTTCTTTTTGGTTAATAAATGATAGGGGAACATGTACATGCATTCAGAATGTCCATATAGCTATCGGCTCAGTATGCAGATAGGGTCCCTGGTGTTTTAGTGTAAGATAGTCTTTGCAGGCCCTTTGCTGGTAGACAGCGGAGCATTAACTGTTATCTTAGAGAAAGCACTACCATTAAGCCTGCAACAATAAGACCAGGGTCAAGGATGAAGTTGAATGACAGCTCAGGATGAATATAATTTCCGAGGAAACGATAAAGAGGGGTCTTGTACTCACACTAAAAAGCGGAATAATAATTTTTTCACCAGGTTCCCTGCTCCTACATATTTTCATTCTTTACTCCATTCTGGAGTGAAGGGGTCAGATATAAAGGAGGACAATGACCAAGCCAGCAAGATTGATGGCGAGGATGAACAGGCCAGCGGAATCTCAGCTAAATCAAAGCTATTCACCGCTAATGAAAATAAGAGAGAGACCGCACTGTAAATCATCTTATGGTCTAATGTATTAGTGATAATGAATTCACGGCGCCACATTTAACCTTAGTTTTGCAATTCATTATATTTGAGATTAACAAGGGAGGGAACTTAAGTGAACTGTCTGCAGGGAATTACAGCCGAGGCCTCATTGTCAATCAAGGATTGTGTTCCGATGTCTTTCATTAGGGTTGGAGGAATTAAATAAGACTTTCTTTTAATGGCGGGTGGCTCTCCCATTTAACGCTCCTCTTGCTCTCCCAAGATGGTTAACTCTTCATTACCCAAATTAAAGGCATCCATCTCTGTTGGCTCCTGCCACATTGCCATGACCTCTACCTGTCAAAACTTTCATGTAAGCTCTTGAGTGATGGATGATACCCCCGGACCCCATTGTCAAAATTATCCAGCGACTGTCCAACCCTCTCTGATCCATTCAATCCATCTCCCCAGGCTACGTGCCACCAGCTATGATTTAACAATGAAGCTGAGGCGCTAATTTACTCTCATAGAAATTAGAAACTACCTTTTAATTATATGCCTGGGAGTGTTCCTAGAGTTCACAAGGATCACCCCCCCACCCCCCCCGAAAGCTTTTAACCCAACTTTGTGGGAGCCGATCATTTATATTCTTCAAATGTGTTATTTCAGGGGTCGTTCAACATACCTTAGACCAGAGGGAATTGAGAATAAGAAAGAAGGAAAATACTGAAATCAGCGTTCACGTTTGAAGGTCACAGCTGTTAAGATCATATGGAAAAATGCTTCAATGACAAAGTGCAACAACATGTAAAAATATTTCTGAAAACCTGTTTATCAAGTCTGAACAAGAATTCAGCTTCAAGGAGATAATTGATTTGTGTACAGGGACTTGATCACCGATTTTGGAAACCTTCCTATGCATTTGGGACTTTGATCAATAGATGATCTGTGCTGTGTTTGTGTTACTGATCCAGCTCTGGAATTGCATCATGCTCAACTGTTTACAGACAGCCTTTTTGTTGACAAAGAAAACACAGTTCTCTGAACTTCCTTCCTCTTTTTACCCCCTCTCTATTTGCATCACCTTCAGACACATGTAAATATTCAAACACATGCCACACGTCATACATAAAACATGATATAAGTGGTCCCATTCTTGTCTGACCTCTTGTCCTCCTGCTTCTCTCCCAGACAGATGTAGATAACACTCCAGACACACCTCACTTCCTGAGCGGAGAGTTATAGCTTCCTGGGAGAGGCACCGCCGTCCCCTGGAGCCCTGAGGAGTTGGACAGCTACCTATGGAGAGGGCACGTCTCTGACTTGTAGACCTGCTCTGAGGCTTCTCCTCTCACTTTGAGATCCTCCGTGTACCTGTCAAAGGGTCAAAAGGGTACACTCACTGCAGACAACAGCACTGTGTTTGTGTGTCTGGGTGTGTTTGTGTTTGCATGTGTGCACATGTGTGTGTCAGTGCACCCCCCCCACATACACACACACACACCCCCGGTGACAGATGCCAGGCTGTTTATGTGTGAGGTGTGGGAGTGCTGGGTGGGCAGGTGGGTAGATGTGTGAAGGGGAGTGTATGTGTGTGTGTGTTTGCGTGTGTGTGTGTGTGTGTGTGTGTGTGTGGTTTGTTGTGGGTGGGTTAGAGCAAGAGTATAATCTGAGAAACTGCACTTGTCAGAGTGTGCAGACATGCCTGTGAATGTATTTGCATACACAGGCATATGTGTGCGCACGTGTCTGTACCTACGCACACTCCGTGAGTTTAACTGTGGCGGGAGTCAAGTGAGAACCTGTTACCAGGCTTCACAAGCCCCCAAAACCCCAAAATTACCATCACAGGACCAGAGCACAACAGATGGGGAGGGGTGGTGGCTGCTGCTCTGGCAGCCAAGCAAATGATGAGCTAATCGTAGTGAAGGAGGTGACCATAGTTGGTTACAGCTTATTCAGGATTATGACTCAATCACGGAGGCTTATGGCACTTAGGTAATTATTTAATCAAAGAGTGGACGTGTCAATAGAAGTTGACAAGAGATTAATTATAAGTCGGGGATGACTTTAACTTATTGTTTTCAGCGGTCCTCTGTCTCTCTTCGGCCTGGCGGGAGGGAGAGTTGATGGGGTCACAAGCAGCGTGAGTGACAGCTCTAGCGGAGCAGGAATAATCAGAGTGGTATGGTTAACACTGAACGCCCCTTAGCACGGATTGAGATCAATACGGTGCTATCCTTGATTAAAATGTTTAATTAGCTGTATTAAAGTGCATCGCGAAGCTATGGAAAGGAGGAGAAAACATTCCTTCTCTTCATGCATTGATCATTAGGGATCTTTAGCCGGTATCATGAGCTCACCGCTGCTTTGTCTCTTCAATGTGCAGGTAGTTATGGCTGCTCTTTTTTGTTGAGCTAGCTGCTAACTGTTGCTTTCTGCTTTTTAAATCTCCTTCCAGTATGGCACACTAACGTGTTGACAAAACGTCAAAGTTCTGTCACAACCTGGCGCCGACTTCTAAATCATACTAAACAAAAAACAAATGAAATCAGCAATTCACTTCCACTGCTTCAATAGGTATCTCACCTATTTGTCAAATGTAACACTACAAAGCAAACGTTAGCATCACTGTTTTAGCTTGCAAAGGCTCTTTAAGCACCATGTATAAGGGAGTTTTAGTGTCAAGCTAAATATACCAACATAAGTTAAAAGCTCACTTTTTTTAACAGTTAGCATATTTTCATTGAAAGTTTCAAAAAAGTTGACTGAGACGCTGCAGACCCGCCATCTTTAAGTCACTGGTTAACCAATCACCTGTTAAATAGCACACAGATCCTTACAAAGAAAGAAAGAGCTTCCACCCCTCAGTACAAACACAGTTATGTAACGTGCAAAAAATAAAATCTATACATTATACAACATATATAACCTTCCTTCCAATCCTACAACAGTAAGACGTGGAGGGAGGGGGGTTTCCAAAGCTCTTGACTCTATGTTCTCCGTGGCCTCTTAAGCCCTCTATGACAGCTATAGGAAAAGAAGCAGGCCAGTGGCAGAAAGGAGGTGTATGAGTCACTCAGCCCATCCTTAGTAACCTGCCATTATTTATAGCAGACTGAAGGAGGATGAAAGGCAATGGAGAATTCTCTCTTAGTTATCTGCCAACAGCTTTCTTCTAATAACTGTCACTTCTAAATGCATAGGGGCTTTCATGTCGGTGGGAGTAACCTGGGGTTCACATCTTAGAGATTACAGTGATGATATACAAAATAGACTTCTCTCAAAGTACTACTCAACTTCAGACACACATGACCTGAGGAAATAGCTAATTTAAACGAGAAGCAGTGCCAAACTATGTCCTACAAATAGTTTAAGTGTTTGACTTTTTGTATTTTAATTAAAGTATTAGCATAAAACCTTTAATGTTTATCAGGCACCCAAACGTTTCATTCCTCTAACCAGCCGTCTCTCCAAATGAAGCTCTTATAAAGTTCAGTAGGCTGATTCTAGGGATTCCCCTGCACATGTTTTATCCAGTCTTTGCAGTTGTATTTAGCTGATGGGGAACAGGATGTGAGATTTACACCAGCAGAGGAAAAGTGGGGGCAAGTTGAAACACAGAGATGGACATGGCGGTTAACTCCCTGATCGTGACACCAGAGAGGAGAGATAAATGGTGAAAGGAAAACAAGCAAGGGGAAGCTGACTATTTTTCTAAAAGCTGCACGGAAGTTTCTAATTATATCCACTCAGAGACCTGTAACCTCCGCTGAGACACTCAACCACACACCGACACACACACACACCTACACACACGGTTGCAGAGACCTAACCTTTGCTGGCCTTGCAGTCCCCTCCGAGCAAGAACCAAATTAGACGGCAAGAGGAAAATAATGTTCCTCGTCTCTGCTGCTGTTAAAGGCCAGTAATCTCTCATTTACACTGACATTAAGGAGAAGCAAGTTTCACACTAACACGCTGCTGTCAGTAAAATAGAGAAGGAGATGAGAAGAGAAAGAGGAGAGAAGAAGGTGTATGTGTGTGTATACGGGGTTGATTGAGGGCAAGGCTGTCATGCCTGCTAATATGGAAACGAGGCCGCAGAGCCCCCAGCCCCAGGCGGGCAGATGGTAGGGTGGGCAGCAAGGGGCGAGGGTCCCCTGTCTCTAATTCTCAGCTGCACTTGTAAGATATGCGCTATGTATGAAATGTGTTGGCAAGGATCCATGTCCTTCAACTTCTCATGTACCCCTAGCGGCTCCACCCAAGCCAGCTGTGTCTGTGTGAGCTCACTGGGCTCTGACAGCAGGGATCAAAACAACATGTGAACCAGCCGTGACATCGACCACCATCAAAACAAGTAAGCAGCCGCGACAAGGCTCCCATAGCTCCATCACAAGAGGTGAGGTGTGTTATGAGCGACGTCAGACGTTTCCGCAGCTCGCACGTGCATGTGTGTTCGCCTCGCTATCAAACGCCAGGATGGCTAATGCATTAGTCAGTCGTCGTGTCACGCTGTGATGTTGCTGAACACAATTAGCTCTTTGAGCTGCGGTGGAAACCAAACGTGAACTAACACGGACCTTAGTGCTTTGTTTTCCAGATCAAGGGGAAGCTCAAAGCTCCGGCAAACTTTGTTACCTTTTTTTTTTTTTTTTTTTTTTTGGTTTTGAAAGTGAGCACACGCACTTACAGACGCATACCTCACAAAGACAAGAGAGAAGGAGAGAGAAGGAGAGAGTGAGTAAGCAAGAGACACTGAGAGGAAGATGAAAAAAACAAGGTTTGAAGAGTGAGCATGTATATTACCTTCCAGTCCATATGGACCAAAGGCAGGAAGCGCTTGCCTTCCTGTTTGATTATATTGGAAGAGAAGAAGCCCAAAGATAGACATGGGATGGTAGAGGTATTAGCTCAGACTGCTTATTTTAACTTCTGCACAGGTGTTCTCATTTAATGCTATGGATACACAAAAAGGAAAGGATGAAAGAATAAAAGGAAAGGAAGAAGAATAAAGAAAACATCAAAGCTCTGACAGATGAAGTTTCAATCGATTGATAGATGCTTCTAGACTTGAGTTGGCCTCGGTTGCAAAATAAAGGAGCTCCTTCCTTTTGAACACTCTAAATCAGTCTAATGGAAATGTTAAGGGGGGTTAATTTCATGCGACCTGTATGAACAAACTTAATAAAGATCAAAATCTATTGTTAAAAGATTCGGTGTGACTTCAGATCCACACAAGGTGAGAGAATGAGACAAAGTGAATTGAATAAATTGTAAAACATCGCAGTCCCTTCATCAATCTCTGCCCATACACACATTCACACACATTATTTCTGTCACACCTTGGCCATTTTCTCTTGGCAGCGAGCGACTGTCAGTAGTATTTGTGGTTGACTGGAACAGACAATCAGTTGTTTAGCTGTCCTCTTCCTCACACAGGAGGGAGCTGACAGCTCTGGGCCATCGCTTAGGTCACGTATTAGAGGCCTGCTGCAGTACCTTGGCGTCCACACACACACACACACATACACATACACCCATACACCCACACACACACTCTGCAGCACACACACACAGCAGATGGAGTCCTGAGTGACACGTCCTGGCAGAGGAAGGTTACATCATGTAAATAATGTGATACTCTGCCAGACTTTAATGACATCAGATTTTAATTCCACCTCTGTTTTATGCCACACGCACACACACACACACACAAATCTCATCCAACTATTTACTATGCTGGATTGCATCTGTAAGCCCCAGCTGGCTTTGAAATTATATTTATGGTAATTATGAACTTGATTATGACATTTTAACTTAATGTATTTTTAAGTTCAGAACACTTACTCACACACTGAGGTATTTTGCAGATATTCTCCACTTGACAGCTCAGCCCTGCTAACCATATGCCGTTGAAAACTGATTATTAGATTTGATTAATGTGTATCATACACAATTACGGAAATATAATTGAACACAGTGGTCGTTTTTTGGCACTGCTCCCTGACAGTGGACATGTGCCGACACGACTTAGGGACTTAAAAAGGCCAAGCAGCTGCAGAGGCAGACGTGCCTTCTGCTTTAGCCAGAAAAAAAAAAAAAAGAAAAGAAAAAAAATTGTTACATGTTGAAAGTATATTTCACTGTATTGTTTACTTAGAAGCCCCCAGATGTTGTGAACATGTGGATGTTTTATATGGTAGTTAACAGCAGGTCACGCTTGGACTGCCGCTCCCTCAGAAACAATTAATAAACCATAAACAGTCTAATGTCCTCTCCGCTGAGCATTAAGTTCATACTGCTTCCACGCAGAGAAGAAAGGCAGTGAAAATCCGCTTTTGGTTCGGGGGGGAGGGGGGATCTTTTAACTTTTTACAACTCCTCTGCTGCAGAGTTTTAGCTGTATAAATAAGGCGGTTCACTGGACCGTCTATGTGGAGAGAAGGCGCTGTGACAGTAAACTGATCGTGGTGCTGAACTTCCTGACCCCGGCTGTTGTTTGTTTGCTGCCGTCTGCAGACACCTAATCCAAAATGTAAGAGTAGTTTGTTTTGAGCGGGGCTTGTTCGAGCATGATTCAAGTAAATATAACTGTCGTCTGGTGTCGTCTGGTCTGATAAGTGCGCCATGAAAGGCTCCGCTGAGAAAAGGAATCTGCTTTATGCAACATGTCCAATTATAAATGTATGAATGGATGACTGGATCTCAACTTTGAAGGCAGGTGGTAAATTCATAATATTAAAATAAGCTCAGATGAGAACATGGAAATGTCTGTCTGCTGTTTTTTTATGCTAAATCCAACAGTTTGAGCTTCACCTGTGATAAAAAGTTATATGTTAATGTGTAATTGCTTACAAAAGCGCAAAACAAGTAATTTCAAAAAGGATTATTTGTATAAATGCAGTTCAGACAGGCCGAGAACTTGAAGATTGGGTTAAGTCATCACAGCCTCAATCGCTAGCACTCTGAGTTTCATCATCACACATGGCTTATTCCTCAGCCAGGATCCTCTAGCAGAGGTTAAGGGTCACTCAGCCATCAGAGGAAGCCATCACTGAGTAGCTGACCCCTCCTCTGGCCCCCACCTTTCATCTGTCTCTCTGATTAGTTTGCCCATGTGACAGATAGCAACTTAAAATGAAACGCCCCATAGACACCCTCCCGGGAGAATCTCTCAAGCAAGATATATATACACATTCTTGCTGCTCGGCTAGTGAGTGCACTTTCAATTACAAGAAGAGAGGTGGGCCTTTAGATGTTCACTACTCATGGCTCAGAGCTCGGCTAGGTCTGTTGCTTCTCGAGAGTAAATCCATCCACTTGGCTTCAGCAGAGTATCAGGTATCCTCTGGCCTGTCTCTCATGTGTGATTGGTGTGTACCTACCCGGCAGCTGCAGATGGGACCCTGCTTGATGCAGTGGCATCCAATATCCATTCAATCTAGACATTATGTAATGGACAGCAAACAGAGGTTCAAACCAAGCCACACAGTCGCTATATCTTACCAGCTAGTATGTGGTTGCTGATACTAGGGAGGAAGGCTATTGTGTTGGTTTGAAGGTGGATTATTCTGTTCACACAAGCCGTGATTCCATCGTATTGTTTAGCAGATTCGAAGTTCAGTTTTTGTACGTCACGTAAAAGAGTTAAAAATAACTAAATGTCTGGCTGTTATAAACAAAGCAGACAATGTAGAGGTTGGACTGCGTAAAATAGTTATTTGCTAACTGCCTATAAACCTAAAGGAAGAAGAAGAAGAAGAAGACAAAGAAGAAAGGGAGAAGTCAAATCTGGGGACTTTGTTTTTGCTAGTTACGGGAATATCAAGCAAAAACAGTCTTTGACAGTCGTCTTTTTCTTTTCCCAAAACAGTTAATCAGTCATGTGAGTTAAATGTGCACTTTGCCAGAAATGTATTGGCAAAAGTGTTTCTATCTCCTTATAAAGGCATGAACTCCTTTTTTTTAAAAAAAAGCCAAAAACCTCACGTGGGACTGAAAGACTTTCTGCAAAAATTGCTGAAGTTTTTTGAATTTTACCTTTATCATCCTTCTCCGATGCGTTTTTTTTCCCTTACCCATTCTCTATTCTCGACCCATTCGAGTGAAGTGACAAAAGACTGAAGTGCATTATGGGTGCGTAGGTGCTCTTTAGACAACAGGTACCTTTGTAAGAGTTGATTTCAAGATCTCCCTTTGCCATCCACTTAGACAAGTGTAGGCTGCGTGTTGATGAAGTCATCAGGGGGTGATTTGGCTGATATACTGGGAGACCTATTGCTCATCAGAAAGCCATCCGCCATGCTGATTGAGTCATATGTAGAGCCGCTGGGATAATTTGTCACAGGCCTGCCAGGTCAATGGACTTTGATTGGAACACGGTATGAACTCGAGGATTTTCCACGGAGTTGAGTACTCTCAGACCCTCACTCCCTCCTGAAGATCTTTGCTCTTGCACCGCCATATTCTGATGCTCCCTCTTTAAAGCTCTCTGAGTCACACTCCCGCCTTGTTTCTTCCATTTTCAAACTTGATAAAAAAAAAAAAAACGTCCGCCGTCTGTGTTTCTTTCTGTTCTTGTCTCTCTCTCTCTCTCTGTCTCTCTGTGTTTTCCTGCCCTCAGCCTGGGGGCCCGCTTTGCTTGTTGAAAGGTAACAGAATCTTCCGGAATGACCCACTGAAATCACCGAGTTGATTCACTGATGTTTCTGTCAAGCAGAAGCACAAAGTACAGGACTGTATTACCCCCCCTTCTTTCAAAACTAAAGGTGTCCATTACAGTGAAGATCTGTTTAAAAAGAGAAGAAAATAGGGGGCCCTGAGCGTGCTGACCTGTTTTAATGTGACGGACAGAGGAGGAGATCAGTGCATACCCACGCACAACGCACATACACATTTCCAAGAAGAACAGAAACCTTGTCTGAGACACCTGTTCATTTTCCTGTTAAGTTTGAAATTTTGAAACATGTGGCTTAGCCGGGAAGCTGTAACTCTGCCAAGTGCTTGAATATACAAGTTCAGCTGTGCACTGTAACTTTTAACACTTCACAGTGAAAATCACAGCCTTGGCACTCCTAAGCCGAGTAACTCTGTTCCCCTTCATTACCTTTTCTTCAGGAAAAAAAAAAAAAAAAAAAAAGTGAAGGGGGGGGGGGGGGGGTAAAAAAAGTGGGGAAAAAAAGGGGCGGGTTTTT
>JAQNCA010000007.1:11262752-11290172 GCA_029783725.1 Acanthurus tractus | reverse complement strand
GTAATCTCAGACTGGGGTTTTAAGTTTTGTCGGGCCTGGCTCCATCTAACTCGCCTCATAGTCTACCCCTCCACACAGGCACTGCTCATTTTGTTTTTATGCTGCAGTGCGAGCAGAGGTCACCGTCCTTAGCGCAATTCCACTCATCTTCTATGATGTGACTGTTGTCTTGTTACTGAAATGTGTTTGCGAGACATGTGCCTCACCACCCCCTTTTAAAAAGGGACGCTTTAAATAAAGGGTCTAATTATCTGTCAAGGATTGATGTTACGAGCCTGACGTACATGAACTTATCTGGATTCTTGGTGCTTTCTTTCCTCTCTGTAATAGCGTGATTATTCACCGCTGTAGTTAAGGCTGCTTGCGATTCACTGATATTCTCGTCATTTTTGCTAATAATAATGACACAACATTTGCATAAAGGAAATGAAACAGGTTACATTTGCATATATTAAACATTTATATGTATGCGTATAATATGTTTGCTCATTTCAGGAAACTAGGCAAGATAATAGTAAGACTAAGACAGGAAATAGAAGGAGCGCAAATCCACAGTAAATATTGGCCTTCGTTATCTGCCGTTCCCTCAGACAGGAGGCTGTATCATTTTTCAGCAAAGAGCCCCCTGTTCTTGAGGACTAGGCCAGGCCTTGCTTTATTAAATTATCTCCCTTGCTTCGCAAATACAATTTCCTGCATAAATCACTCAAATGATCCTTCAGACTGTCAGGTCCAAGAGTGTGTTTTCTCTCCTATCTGCCTCCGACCAGGTTATGCAAATCCCCACCACAGTGTGTTTGATATCTATTGAGATGCTTCAATTGTCTGCATTTGGCCCCAAACCCTTAGTTTGTCCCCAAATTATTCTCTTGTCCTTGATGAAAGTGACACTAAGCATCAAGCCCTCACCAAGTCAGTAATCCATTACCAAAAAAAAAAGAAAAAAAAAGGAGTATGCCAATTTAACTTAGCCAGAAACACTGACCCCACAACCTTGACCTTGTAAACATCACAATGGGGGGAGGCCACAGTTTGTGCATTGGAGATCTGCTCGCTGAAGCATTGGGAAGAGCTTATTATGGCCCCTAAGCTGGGGCTGAATTCAATCACATTGGAGAGCGACTGAACAGAGAAATCTTTACCGGGGGTCAGCTTGGTTTAAGACCTCAATACGGAAATACATAACTGCACTAAGTCCGCCAAATAGAAGTTTAAATTATCATCTTCCCTACAGCTAGCTCGCTGGCCGCTAGTCTAATTCTGAAGGATAACCATCTGTAATGTGTTGGTCCAAATGGCAGCCAGCTTATAAGGACTTTCAGCTTGATCCCGGACAGCTGTTCAGGGAGCAGCTCTGGCCTGACTGCACAGGGGGTCTCCGTGGATGTCCTGAAAAGGGACCTCCAAAAAAATCTAAAAAGGGACAAAGGAATCTCCTTAACAATGTTCTTTTGGCTGATACAATGGTGGTGCACAGGGTGGAAGGGGCAAAGGAGCACTGCCTATTCTGGGGGCTTGAATGACCAGCGCATTCCTCTCCAGTCGCCGAGCAGTGAGCGCAGTGACCAAGAGTGACAAGTCTTTACACCGCTTTGTTGACACCCTGTGTGCTTGACCAATACATTCCTTCTGTTCTCTCCCTTAGCCTTCCTCCTCTTCTCTCCCATTTACCTCGTTCTGCTTCCTTCCTCCTCCGCTTCTAATTCCTGCATCTGCGCCTCTGTTGGTTTATTTTGTTTCTGCATGAATAACCTGAGCGTTGTCACTCGGGCTACATACATATTGCTTATATTTAGAATAAAACACGGTGCGACACACGCACGTAAAGACGCGGTGGGGTCAGGTCACTGCGTGGCATTACTGACACACATTTGTAACACATGTTTGTTCTCCGTACAAGCCACACATCAGCCATTTGACAAGCGAAATGGCTGAATATAACATATGGGACAGTATCAAGGGTTCATGTGGAGGACAGGGAATTACAGGCTTACTTCCTCTCTCACACGCCCTCTCTCTCTCTCTCTCTCTCTCTCTCACTCTGTCTAGCTCACAGACACACAGACACACACTTACGCAGGAGGGATCCCTGAACTGCTCACGAAAAACATTCCCCAAATCCCAAAGACTAACATCCTAGCGTAAAAGGCCGACCTCGGATGAAATTCAAAGTTCTGATTAAGTTGGTTGGTTGCACTGCACTTCTAATGAATTCATGAATTCAACGGGGAGATGCAGGCGAGGGGCCGTAGAACAGCTGGAAATCAAGTGAAGAAGTTCACGGCTCTAAGAAACGTGAGTTATATCCGTCTGAAGACTTGACACGTTTCATTGGGTGAGAGTGGCCTTTATGCTTTAATATCCGAGCCAATTTTTCCATGTTGGGGTTAAAAAAAAAAAAAAAAAAAAAAAAAAAAAACAAAGCTACAACAGTACATAGCTTTGGTGCTTTTGCTCCGTGTGTGGAATATCCTGCACCCTTTAATTGACTGGGTAAGACCCAGCATTGAGTCCCACAGAGCTTCGGCATCAGCAGATCCACACCTGTGACAGGAGCGAAAGAAATGACGGGCCTCATTAAAAAACTTGATTTAGATCTTCGGCGGGAACCCTGTTGAGTCCCTTTAAAGCAACGCGCTCATCGGAATGATAGGTGGCAAATACAGTAGCGGGGGGGAAAATTGGACTTGAAAAGAAATGTCTGTCTCTCCATTTTTTAAAGCCTTCCTCTTAATAACCTGTTTTCCTTTGTACTCTCAAACAAAATGGCTTCTATAGTCGTACACGGGGCCTTTGAAGGTGAGCCGTGACTGGCATACACGGATGTCTTCTTGTAGGGCCTTAATTTGATGCTTGAGCACTGCTGAAACTCCCTTATGTGTTTGTTGTCTCCTTTTGAAAAAAAAAAAGAGTCGACTTTTTTACAGAGTTAAAGTAAACTGCATCAATTTTTCATGTACCTGTCCTAAAGATAGGCACCGCGCCTCCCCGACTCCAAAAGGATGATTACTGTCGTACTCTGTAAACTGGATTCAACAACAGATGTCTGACCTTGTAACTCTGCTTGCAAAGTGAGTGAAGTGGCTCCGGAGAAGAGGTTAATTTAGTAGTGGATGGTGGTAGTGGTGTACAAGTAGGAGGGGGGGGGGGGGATGAATTCAGTAAAGCGTATTACTCAAGTGATGAGAAATGTTCTGGTAAATTATGACACAAAGCATAATTCATGTGATAAAAAGAGGGAAATATTGCATAGATGGAGGAGATTATTGGTTTGAAGGCGCGTTCCTCCAGGCCATGAATATCTGAACTACCTAGTGGAAGAGATAATAAGCAGCATCTTAATGGTTTATGAATCCCATTTGATTTATAGTTATTAACCAGAGGAGAATTATGGTGGTGCCGTATTGATGGACGGGTAGGGGGTATTTCAGGATAGAGCTTATGTGATTGAATGGTACAACCTGCCAGCTTACAGACAGACACAGTGACGCGGTGATGGTTGATGCTCGCTGGATTGTATAACCTGACCTACAAAACTTCAGCTTTAACTTCTGTTCCTGCAGATTTTTTTGTACACTGGTTATGAAAAAAAAGACGAAAAAAAACTTTCCAACTAACAAGTAGCTTCAAGCCTCTCATCAGTCTTCGATTTTTATATCGTAAGCGATGCCAGAAGTGGAAGAAAATGGGCGGAGGAAAGAAAAAAAAAAAAAAGGTTTTATCTAGGGGACCGACACCATTCCTGTCCCGCACACGCCTCTAGCAAGCAACACCCCCCCTCCTCCCTAAAAAAAAAAAAAAAAAAAGAGAGCATCAATAAAAGAACTATGGCGCAGATTGGAGAAGGCATGAGCAGATTTTCAATGGGATTTCAGGAGAAGGCACAAGGGGCAGAAATCTTTTGCTTTTGTCTGCCGTTCGAATGGGTCTGATGAGCCTCGAGCTGGAGGCTCTGCTTGTCATAGAGGTCCTGATCTCTTGTGAGAATTGATTTCCATCATTTGGGGGGAGAAGCTGTACAGACTGGGGGTATATTCATGCCTGGGAGAGACAGATAAGGGCCTAAATGAACAGAGAGCAACTTACTGTACCAAAAAAAAAAAAAAAAAGGAAAAAAAAAGCCTGTAAAAGCTAAAAGAGGAGGCTCTTAGGAGTGAGGAGGGAAAAAAAACAAAACAAAAACAAAACAAAAAAATATGTTGAGTCGTTTCGCAGTCCATTCTGAAATGTTAGATTAGTTTTCAAAGAGCAGGAAGGCCGGTGCTGTTGTGACGTTTTCTCTCTGCCAAGCATTTCATCTGATTATGAGTACTTTGCAATCTGCGACAGCATGATTGATGCTCCACTTTCATGAGGGGAATTTTAACAGCACCTCTTCAGCGCTCAATGCGCACCCAATTATGCGTCTGAGCTGGTAACCTTGAATTTATGTCACCATGGCAACAAAACCCCCGGTCATGCATTATGGATTATCATTGAAATTCTACACCCCTACCTAACATAATGAGAGCCCAGGACTTAATCAAATCAGCCCATTCTGTGTGACACAAAGTGAAGAAGGAGCTCTCATTGTATTGGGGTTGAGGCTGGGAGAAGCCATCCAAGCAAGCAAGCAAGCAGGCAGGCAGGCAGGCGAACAGGCAGGCGAACAGGCAGGCAGGCAGGCAGGCAGGCAGGCAGGCAGGCAGGCAAGCAGGCAGGCGGGCGGGTGGCAGACTGGGCTGTGACGGCCCCAGCAGCTGCAGGGCTTGCAGCCTGATAGATGGCTCCCATATACATCAGTGAACATATAGACAGATGGCCCTCAATGCCTGGAATTTCCAACCCAGGAAGCAGCTGTTCAGCCTAACCTCTGCTGTCCGTCTCACCTTGTTGTCATGGAACATTGAGCAGAGAAGGAGAATGTGGATGGTGACACGGTGCGGAGTGTGGCGGAGCACCGCAGAGCTTCGGGATAGGGACGAGGGGAAGGGGCTTGACTCGGGGGCTGAGGCAGGGCTCGCTGAATTTACATTAGGTGGCACTTTCTCATTCTGTCTCCTCTCTCTCTCTCTAGACTCCTCCTCCACATTTTTATTTTTTTCCTCCATAGTTTTGCGGGTTGCCTCAGGATCTGAGAGCCGGATGACTTTTGTGTCTTGTTTTTTTTTTTTTTTACTCATAACCACAAAAAAAGGTGAAAGTATATTTCATCCTCCTCCTTTCTCTCTCTTTCCCTTTTTCCTCCTCTCTGTCTATCTCTTGTATGACATAATTGTTGTAAATCACTGCGCTGAATTTAATGCAATCTATTTTTCATCTCCTCCCTGACTTCTCCCCCTTCACTACTGCGGGCCCAGCCTGAGCTGTTACATAAAATATTGATTGCTCTTGTGTATATCTCTCATTGTATGTAAGCATTTTTATTAGCTAACAGGCGTGCAGAGGAAACCAGTATTGCCCCCCCTTCTCTCACTCTCTATAAAAACTTTTAATAGCTCAGCAGATTTTTTTGTTTCCCTATTCTATATTTCCCTGCATCATCCCTGTACGCACACTGAAGAGCTTCAGCAGGGGAATAATGCAGCTGGTATACAGGATATACAGGAATAGGCTTGTCTTAAGCAACCCCATAGCAGTTATAGATAAATCGGTCTAATGGAGCGAAATCAGAAAGTTCCGGGTAGTAAAGTTTTAGTAAACCTCTATCTGAATGATAATAAACAGCATGACATTCAGTTTAGCCAATGTGTCAAAACACAAACATTTCCAATTAGTGTCTTATAAACTGGATAAGACAAGACAAATGTATAATGACACAGATGTTACCGAACTTTAAGTGAAATTTAAATGTAATGGATTGTAACCAAGCCTATTTTTGAAACAGTTTACATTTTTTATGTTTATCTCTTATGTAACTAAGCAATGAATACTCTTGTGTTGATTTTGGCAGCCCCTGTGGACAAAAGCATCTTATTCATATCTTTATCTGCTTTCACATGTTTTGTTTTAAGGTGAGTTAAGGTAAGATGCAACTTATTTTTATACTCTTTTTCTTTTAAAACACAGCTTTTGGTTGGATACACAGCAATAAGATAATGAGTTTGTGGCTTTGTAGGATTAATAACTAATAAAATGATGATTAAACACAATATACTTAATTTTTGTCACGTTGATAAAAAGTTTAGTTGTAAACCTGCAACTAACAGATTAACTGGCCTGGTTTTAATATTTTGTTGAAAAAAAAGTTGTTCAATTTGCTATATTACATTTAGGAGGAAGGGAGTCCGATCCAGGATCAGTTTCAAATCATTTTAAATCCTGCAGTTCATTTCAATAGTTTGAATGCAAAGATTGACTCATGTTTTCCCTCTGTCTATCGCTCTTTTTTTTCCTTTGGTCATTTTTTTTCTCTTTCTTTTCCATGATTCTGCCCCAGTATAAGCCATGACCACAAACTGTAATGTCAATAACATGATTTTCCTAACTGACGAATGTACTAATAATGAACAACTGCAAAATTTTGCCTTTCGGGAAACTTTTGGAAAAAAAACAAACATAATCTCTACAGGTCCACAAAGAAAAAGGTTAATCAAAATGAGGAGAATCAAGCCCAGTGAAGCATTCGAAAATAACTGTAAAGAAATAGCCAATATTCTAACCTACAATGCTGTTAGCTTGTGCAGGTCTTATAGAGGCATCAGTGATAAATTGAGACTCTTTCATAACCCATTTAAGTCTCCTTTCAGCACATTTAACCTTCCCAGCAAAGCCCGGAAGAATACTTTTAAGTAAAGCCTGCCATGCATTAAAAAAAAAAAAAAAGAAACTCCACATTTTCAACACTACAAACACATGATTCACATTGACTTTGCAGGGATTGAATGTTTTGGTTTTTTTTTGCCAAAACCATCTATAACTGGGAGGAGCATTCTGCTAAATAGTTAATTTGCATAACTTTCCATAGGCTCTTTTCCAAAGCAATCATGACAGTTTTTGGGATGCTCTCTCACTGGAAAAAAAAGAGAGGGAATGTTAGGCTTGGATGTTTATTGAATCTATAACAACCCCTTTTTGGAAGCAAAACAAAGTCTACTGCAGGCACTCAGGCATGTCAAATTTATTCCGAGCACACAGTGAAAAGGGACGGTCTATCAGCATCAGAATACTAATATCCAATATTCTGTAGAAGGAAAAAAAAGAAACAAAGAAAAAGTGTTTTTAAAGTGATAGAAAAAAGTTTATGTAAAACAAATGGGAACACAGTAATTCATCTACGCCCGGGTCTCCTGCAGCTGCCTACTACATCTGCATATTTTCAATAAACATAACAGGGTAATAAATGTTATTTTCTCTAAAGTAAGCACATCACAAGTGGAGGTGTCATCTAAAATGTATTTGTGATGTGCTTGATGAAGCCTGCTCATCCCTCTGTAATGACACCCTAGCCTCTCTCATGTGTTATGCATCACATCTTGTTACCATCTTCTTCTGAGCATGGCTGTCATCATGTGTCGTCCTTAGGCCCCTCCGGAAGCGACGCATCAGCTAAGGGGGGATACAAGGCAGAAGGATGGGAGGGGAGAGGGAGAGGGAGAGGGAGGGTTGTGTTATTAGATGCCTCTTCAACTTCCCAAAACTCCAGAAGGTGTCATTCTCATCTGTATTTGCTGATGCCACCTCTTTTTTTTTTTCTCCAAGTGCCAGACTGATTCATTACCGAGCAGAAAGGAGACAGTGGAGTAAGTGAAGGGGTAGGTGGGAGAGCAGTTTGTGTGAGTCCGTTCTTACCATACATTATTGATGCCGTATTTTTGTTATTAGAGCATTTCTGCTGCATTATGCATATAAAGTTCATGGAGAGTATCATTTACAAACCCGGATAATTATGAGAACATTTTGGCCTCTATTTGAACCGACTGCATGTGGAACATATAGGACAAGTTCGTTTCTGCAACATCATACATTTCTTATTGATAATGTTTCACTGTCTTAGTCCATTTTGATTTCATGTACAGCCTCTTGAACAATCTCTGCCGCTGTGAATAAATGATACATTATATATGCTTATATGACGCTTTTGTCCACTGTATGTGACGCATTTAAATCACTGTATGCAAATCAGGTCAATCCGACGTGTTCATTATGGATCACGCAAGGAAAATAAATAATCATATATAAACTATGGTTCTGGAGCGGGGCATGCATAATTGAAAAAAAAAAAAAAAACATTATCATGGATTGAGGGATAAACTCAGGTCTAACATAATGGGCGGATGCATTTGTGGCACAAATGCCCACAGACAGCTTCTTATTGTTAATCCTCCAGAGGCTTCCTTTCTGTTGTGTGTGTGTGTGTGTACCAGTATCAATGCACGTGCACCAATACGACACAGAACGGCATACAGAAGAAAATTCATCACTGAGAAGTTACTTTTGCTCACATTCTTCATTAATCACCACGAGAAAGACTGAATCTATATGGGAGAACTGTTACAAACTAATGACTTTGCCTCCCTTTGTAACCTTCCTCTGACAGCTATACTATTGGGTTACAAGGAGAGTCACACTAGTGCAGTCCCCACTGCCTCATTTGCATAGAATTAATGATGCATGCATATGCAAATAAGCATTTTAAACAATGTTGATTACTGCCTATGTATTCATAGGCCAACAGTCACACATGTCTGACATGCCACTTCTGCATGTAATTTGCACCACAGTAAAGGGCAACTGGTGCTGTCTCTCACGAAGGCTCATCATGGCTGCAGGCGGCGGTGATAACTGCTTTATCTGTGTCTCGACTGATGTTTATTTATTGGTCTGAATCACTCTGCTGAGATGTGACCATGGCAGTGATAATGTCAGAGTAGAATTAGCTATGTAATGCAGGAAAATATGAGATTTTGGATTAAATTTAAAGCTTCTTTAAGATCAGATGCGATTCCTGGATCCGCATTCATGGCTACAGTTGTTTTCCAACATATAACATTACTTTGCCAGTGTTCACTGTATATAGTCCTCTGTGCTAACACTGCAAAGCTGGACACACAAACATAAACACACACACACACACACACACACAATCCCCTTTTAAATGTGCTTTTCTGTCTCTCTCTCTCTCCTTTAAGACGAGTCAGGATGGGATCTTGTTTTAGACCCCAGATGTTCTCAGCCGTCTTAGCCTGTGGATACATCATAGCATGCTTTCATCCGGCTCCTGGCCTGCTGAGGCCCACAGAGGCCTGTGGACGCCATCCAGACCGGCCCTCTCATTTGGTTAAGGGCTCTTCAGTTGTAGGCCAACAGCACTGAGAGCCTCTGCATGTCAATCCCTCTCCCTCGTCTCTCTCTCTCCCTCCTCTTTTTTCTGCCCCCCCCCTCAGGTCAGCCCTCCGCTTTGACTGTATCATTTCTTACATCTGCATGTCATGATTTGACTCACAGCAGCCCCACAGCCACAGTCAAGAGGAGGGAATATCTTTAAAAAGAGATGAGAGGTTGAGGAAATTTCTATATTAATATGGAGCTAATAGCGAGAAAGTGGACAATTAGGATGCCATTAATTCTAAATGTTGATGTCTGAAACAATAAAGCCACGCTTGAAAATAATGTGACTATTTTAAAATAAAAAAGGCGGTCTGCTGTAACGTTTATTATGGGATGGAATTTGCTCTTTTGTAGTCTTATTTTCCTTTTTACAATCGAGGTCACGACCCCTGCTTTTACAAGGTTCCATTTCAACACGTATTAGACTTTACTGTGTCAATATTTACGATCCGGTTACAACCTACATTTACATTATATCTGCACTTTGTCACAATTTGCATTTATGGACTTAAACTAAATGGCCTGTTTTACTTTTATATGTTCTTGTAAGAATAACTCCAAAGTCATGAGTATTTTTTTATAATGCGCGGCATCACAAGGTTTTGCGTATAAGCCATTTCTCGTGGATGCCGACACCTATGAAAAACAGTATTGAAATCAATATACTAATGTATTTTTTTTTCTTCTATTTTGTATTTCATTTCTTTAGCCTGACACAAAATGGTAATGAATGCTCAGGGGATGTTTACCCCATTTAGATTTCATAGAACTTGGTGTCTGCATTGATTAATGTGTGCCTAACCTATGTTTTCATTATAAGAAGAGGCGGTGTTGTGTGCATGAATGTGTCTGTGTGCATTTGTCTATGTGTGTGAGTCTATTTGTGTGCTGGATGGGGGTTATATTTTGGGGTGGTATGATTGAAACCCCCCATGCCTCCATGTGGAGGTAATGAACCTGAAGACAAGCAGCGGCTAGCCTGAAATTTCATGCATTGAGAGAGCGTCAGGGCATACATAAGGCTGGCTTGGTCATTTGTTATCGTTAATCTTTACATTTATGGCTGCAAATATGTTATTAGGAGGCGTGTCTTGAGCATTTCACTTTGATTGGGCTGTGCTCTATGACATATTGATCAGCTGAGTTGGAGAAGGGACAGGCGGGAGGCCAAAGTGGCCGAGACCTTGACTTTGGTCATCTGCAAAGGTACTATCATGAATGTCTGGCTTATATCTGGCATCCCTTGTAATTTCCCTTTGTAGAGGAATCAAGGGCACCGTAAAGCCCATTGCATTTAGACCCACCACGAGCTGCTGGGCGGGTAAGTGACAGCATACACGTAAACCAAGATGGGGTCCGGCAATGACCAGCAGCCTCCTCCGGATTACATTCCAGGAAATCCTATCCATCTTCATTCAAGCATTTCAGTGCTCAGTGAAATTGTGTGGTAGAGTGGACCAGATTCAGATTGGTTCTATGTATGCTGTGTGTGTGTGTGTGTCTGTGTGGGTGTACACATAAGTCATATCCAGACTTTGCCAGCTATTCCAGTCAGCTCTATTTCAGATAGCTCTTAGCATGCATGCTCACATGCCTCAGCTGGCTGCTGAATTGAGCCCTAATAAGCTGACATGATTCCCGTATTAATCATCCATGGAAATTTTTATAGGTGAGCTCCACTCCTTGCCAAGGAGCCCGGGTCAGAGTCTTGCATTATCCTACACACAGCTCATGTCTGCCACCATCCAGAAACAACAGGGCCCCCGGATCTCAATCAATTATATAGCGGTCTGAAGCAATAAGAGCACATACTACTTGCCAGTTCAAGCAGCAAATACTATGGTAAAACCAACAGCGACCTATCACACGCAAAAAAAAAAAGAAAAATGTGAGAGTGAGTTTATTAATGAACCCCCCCGTCTGGCTCACCTATTTATGCAGTGGCATCGCTTGCACCATATCTGTCTTTGTAAGTCAGAAAACAATATGCCATTAGTCATATGAAAATTCAGGGATGGAAAATTTCCAATTCATGAAAAAGGTTCCATATGTACATGCACTGATACATTTGAGGGCAATGTTGTGGAACTCACTGATCAGTGTCTGACGATGGTAACATTCCTCTCTGTCTGCAGTTAGACTAATGTGAGGCGGGGTGGTGGTGGTGGTGGTGGTGGTAGGGGGGGTACAGCCGGCACACTGCACTGGGTGACATTTGCGAAGATTTAGTGATTTGTGGAGAAAGAAAATCGCAGCAGAATGTGTGTGAATCAGCATTACTCCGCGAGGTGATGTCATGCTTGCAGTCGATAAGCTGCTCTGAGGCGCACATGCAGAATGCGCTCGGTAATTGTGGAATGCGTTTAATCCTCAAGTCCTGAAACGCTTTGTAATCCAGATATATGTCACCAGAATGCCTTTTTTTTGCCTCGTTCAGAGACAGAACTCTCTCTGAATTTGGGACTATATTACTAAAGCAATCTTGATGATTCATGATTACTCATATGTCTGGAGCTATTTATACTGACTTGCAAGCTTGAGGATACATTTGGATAAGAAGGAGGAAAAAGAAAGTGCAAAAATAATTGAAAAACAAACCAAAGAACAAGCAGAACTAGATTAAGAACAAGTCAATTTCATACAAAACAGAAATAAAGACTATGTAGTGGTGCATGTGATGAGAGGAGTGCTGTCCAAAAAAAAGGGTTTGCAAGCTCACAGCATATTCTGGCAATTTAAAATAAGGATTAAACTAGGTGTTGACCCAGCTACCAAAGCCGCTATAATCCTACTTACGACTGCAAGCCATATTTTATGCTAATAACGGCTCATTTTATTAATTTGCTATTAAATTTGGTGACGTGTATTCATATAAATATAAATAAATTATCATGTTAAAATGTCATCATGATTAATGGAAAGACCAACAGACACTGCATTAATGGAAATTACAATATTACTCTTTGTAAACCGTGGTCCCTGTTAATGGATTTTATGCACCTCTATGGCAGAAAGCCATGCTACCTAGAGAATAGAGATCAGGTGGAATTGTGTAGGTCATTACACATCTGGACTCCCAACCTTCCTCTCTCCTTAGCCCACCGCCTGACTCCAAGGCTGTAAATTAGAAGGACAAGTTGTGTGCGGCGATGGCTGTTTATTGCTGTGTTTAAATTCACCCTCCATTCACAACAACATATTATGGAGTGTAGCTTTAAAAAAAAAAAGGGGGGAGATGGCATTTAATATAAATGATCTGGTGTTGATTGTGATGGATATACTATGTAGAGACACCTTGCCTTCAAGGGCATCGAGGGATAAGCTATCATTTTCTTCCTCATACGCATGAGGGGAAGAATGACGGAGGGTCCAATGTCATCCCAGTGTCTACAATAACACACCGCAACTCACAGGACAACCCGCACTACCTGATGTGCAACAACAAATTGTTTTTACAGCCCACATGAATTGTTCTGGATAGTTGGCACGGTTTCAAATGTTCAATGAAATTGTGGGCTGTTAGCGTTAAAGCGTGGAGTGAAGCATGTACTAAAAATGAAAAGTCTTTTTAAATTGTCTCCTCGGGATCACTCTACGTTCAGTAATATTCTTTGGTAAAGCACATCAGGATAAATGAAGATTAGAAACATATGGATGTGAAATATAGCGAATGAGCACTAAACTGAGTGGAAAAAGAAGGGAGGGCCAAGTTCTGTGTCAAGGGCCTTGCAAACAGCAGGTCATACAGGTTTCGGACTATGTTTGTCTTACAGTGGATTGGTTGACATTAATCTATGAATAGAGAGCGAAAGTAGAAAATAGTAAATAGGAAAATCTAAGTAAGAAGCCAAACAATCTCAGTGTGAAGGGAGTCTGATTGGAAAGTTTGATATTTTAGGATCAGGTTTGCTAGAGTGTGTGAATGGCTGCGAATTTAGGAATAATACACATGACAAGACTATGGAAAAATAACAAAAGGTAGACCCCTTGGGAATAATCTTAAAAAAGGTATTAAAG
This sequence comes from Acanthurus tractus, assembly GCA_029783725.1. NCBI lineage: Eukaryota > Metazoa > Chordata > Actinopteri > Acanthuriformes > Acanthuridae > Acanthurus > Acanthurus tractus. Next base: position 11,276,846 of record JAQNCA010000007.1, on the reverse strand, counting down.
TTAATTGTGAGGAAAAAGAAAACTATTTCTTGGTTGGATAAAACCTCCTATAGTTGAACAATAGACTAAAGGACTTACTCGGGTGTGCATAATGGAAAAAATGACAGGACAATTGCAATTGAAAAACAATATTTTTCTGCAGAGATGGATACGTGTAATTCTGTATCTTTCTGGCTTTGCTTAAGTGCAATTTTAAATAATACGACTTCCCTCTTAAAAAATTGGCGATTGAAAAGGTCAGAAAAATGCTGGATGAACTCTTTTTTGTCTAGGAACATTCAAAATTGTTTGTAGTTTATATTACCTTGGTACTAAATAGAGTAAATCAACAATAAGAGACCATCTTCTTGGCTGTTCCCAATAAAAAATGAGCCTCATATGTTTGAGTGTGCAACAGCAAACAACAGGCTCCTCAATCTGTTGTTGACGAGTGGGCGACCTTCTGTCCCGAATTTTGCTACCACAAGTTTTTTCAGTCTCTGCTGTGTTTTACCTCCACTCACCTTTGCTGATATTGTATTAAAAAAGACTCAAAGTGACCCAGCTTTATAAACCTGTGCTCAGCATAATAAGCCTATGTTAGGATTAATGAGATACCCAGGGCATTATTTGTTATCTTACATATCTTATTGATTGCATTGTCTTTCATCTTGCTGGTGTGCACTCTTCCTCTGTCTGTCTCTCTCTCTCTCTCTCTCTCTGACTCTCTCCGTCGACTCTCTTTTCCACCCTCTGGCTGTCTGTTTTGCTCTCTCTCAGTCTCGCTCACTCGCTCTCTCCCCCGAGTCCACTGTTCTTGGTTATATGGGAGTTGTTGAAGGTTGAATAGTCATGGCATGCAAAGTGCAAGCTTGTATAACTACGCTTCCATTACCTGCAGCGTGTGTGTGCTAATAAGTCATCTTAAGTCAATGACCCGTATATATCAAGCTTCTTTAGAGTAGCGATCCAGGATCACTGCCCATGCAGGTCCCCTCAACCATCTTATTTATAACAGACTTCAAAGGCTCAACTCATTCTCGATCAGGCCTCCCACTTTGAGATGTCTGGTAAAAGCCAACCGGCTGCAGGGGGATTGAGAGTCACACACTGACACACACATGAATATACATGCACACACGCGTACACGCACGAGCACACCCTCCATACAAATGGCGCCTTAAGTGTTGATTGACCTCGTCTCAGTTGCAGGATATGAGAGTGACGCCTGCAGGAAGCTGGACAGCCGTATTTTTGTTTGATCACATCCAGCAGTGCGGCTACTGGCAAATTTCAAATGCTGCTCATTTGTGGAAGGAAAGCTCCGGCGTTTAATGGAAGGAGAAAGGATTGGAAGTGACACAGCATAAACAGGAACTGTCAAACAATTAAACAGTGTAAACAGCACAGATGAGCCACTGATGAATCTGGCTGTCGGAAGCTATTTAGCTGGGCAAAGCCAAGTGGCCTGAAAGGTGGTTCTATCTGACCATCCTCCCATCTGTGACAGTGTCTCACACTGACCGACATGTTTAAGGAATTGTACGAATTCTATAGCTTCTAATGGAAAGAACTGTAATAGTGCATTGTATGACTTGCTTAAAAATGAGCACATGTAAAGCTTAAACTGGGGCATGTTTGCTCAGACGCTGCCTTTTGAAGAATGAGTGATGCTGCCTGGTGGAGCCTGGGAATTTGGGAATATGCAATGTAAGCACTATTACTAAGGCTATTAACCTTGACACCATTATGCAAAGTAGAAAAGAATGACACTAAAAAAGAAAAAAAAGGGGGCTTCTCATAATAGAAATATTACATGGAAATCTGTGAGCAAGTCAGGGAAGGGAAGTTAAAAGTAGACTGTTGACAGCAGAGCATTTTTAAACCGAGCAGTGAACACTGAGGTGCAACATTTCTGTGAGTGTGTCACTGTTGTATATTTATGATAAATGAGCACTCCGTCCCTATCATGTCAGGGTCCCTTGACCGACAAATAGCAGGCTAATGACAATGGCTAAACCATATGGTAGTGGCTCATCACAATGCTCTGCTATCCATGACACCTAGAACCTGCAGGGCTACTGTTCATGTGAACTACACAGTCGTCTTCACAGTGAGTTTCTGCTGTGTGTTGTTTGGGATGGCTGACTATCTGATAAGCATTATGTTCGCTGCTGGATCATTCACCCTAATCTATTGGGATCATTAGAAGAGTGAATGTCTTAAACCATTTCAATACACAGTAACTAGTTTAAGGAAACTTTGGGCCATCCTGTTTAATTCTGATAAGACCAACAGCCCTATTTGTCTTATAACGTCCATTGCTGCAAATCTGTTCACGATCAGTTTGTCGGGCTTTACATAACAATATTTTTGCATAAAAGAATGAACTTAACTTGTGGTTTGGCCTTTCATTCACCCTCCAGTTGCATTTTTGAATCATCAAAAACAACAAAATTTTGAAAATGGGTTCAACAGGGGAACATTTTGAAAATAGCTATGCAAACTGGAATTGCAAAATTCATGTAAAAACTGAAGACATTGACCCACTTTGTGCATAGCTAATACATTTTCAGCTTAATAGCTATTTGCAGATAAAACAACAAGAACCAATAATTGTCCAGAAAAGATTCTGGACTCAATATCAATAAGCTTTTGTACGAAAACATGTGGTGTTTTTCTGTCGTTTTGTTTTTTAAAAATGCACCACCTACTGGCCCGACATGCATACTACATATTACATTAGGATCATTGTTGTGTAGACACAGGACATTTTTAATAAAAACTTTTCTGATTTCAGCACAACCATTACTATGCACCTGGGGACTGAGGTTGCATTCACTCAGCTATATTATATTTTTAGTTTTAAAACCTCTAAAACTGAGACTTCTGCAAACACTAATGATCCCATTTTAGTGGTGCATTTTTATAATCACCACCTGGCTGTAATTATGTTTGTAATCAACAATATGTAAAACGGTACCAATGTTTTCTCTTAACTTCTGTGAATAAGCTTTTAGACAGCATGTTGTGGTAAATAACATGCATTTACAAAGCCATTGTCTTCATATCGTGTAAAATTGAAGATTATGTGTAACACACAGACACACACACACACACACACAAAGCTACATCTTGAATATCGTAGTGCACACCTGGGTTTCATGTGATAGGACATCTCCCCCGGAGAATGGAGATCATGTTGCTTACACAGTATATCTCTCAAACCTTTGGATTAACTTTCTAATCTTTTTTCTTAATTCTACTTCAAACATCCTAAGACAGACCACCAGACATACACATGAAGGCAATATCTCACAAAACTCTCATCTGCACCCCATCTCCCAGTTGGCAGTGACCAGAATCCTGAATCCCCTCTTAGCTGTGTGTGAAATGTAGAATAACTCTCCCCTGTGCTAATCCAGACCCATCCATCCCCACAGCACTGGCCTGCGACAGATACAAAGTTACAAAGCTGCTAATCTCAGTGCCCCTGTAGCCTGGGGGTCAGTGGGGAGTTCCTCTGCCTAAGCAGGGCCATCCTCAGGGGCCGAGGCAGCAGATAGCTAGGGCCTCAGCCCACAGCGTCGAGCCCTGCCTGTCGGATTAATGCACCTAGAGGGACGTGGTGTTTCTGATGGGCCTGCAGACTCAAAGGATCACAGGCTCAAAACACACGGTAGCACAGGACACTCCGTAGACTCCATAGTCCAATCTGCTGGGACATTTTTTCAGAGACATAAAGACCAAGGGAAAGACAGAAAACAGACATAAGGATAAAATGACTGTGTTATGTTTACATGTTGAACATGTAAGTGTGAATTTAGCTCGAGGGCAATATGTTGAATAGTAGAGGAGGACTCTAATTGTACATTAGCACAGAGAAACATGTTCCCATCCCTTCCCTGAAGGATGCCGCAGTGCACTTACATGATGATGGAGAACTAATTCAATAATTAATGGTGATAACCATCATCAGCAGCCCAAATCGATTCTTATCTTTGCCTGTGTTGAGCAATGCTACATTTTTAATGTTCTTGTCATTTTGATTAAGATCATGTCATTGCCTTTGTCCTCACTGATAATGTGAGTCAGAGAGCTCCGAGAGCAGTTTGCGTTTAATTAGCCTGATCCAACGAAAAGCATCCTCAAAGCCATCGCACATATCAACATGCACAGGCTTACATTAAACTGTGAAAATCCATAAATGCATACATTAAATATGTCTGTGGGAATCTGTGGTAATGATCAGGGTTACGGTAGTAAAAAAAAAAATAAAGTGTGGGTAAACACTACCTTGCCTCAGCCTCTGTTTAAAAAATCTGACATGTCAGTTACATGAAGTAGCACTCTAGCTGGTGCGGTGTTTATTACAGTCATTGCAAATTAACATCAGAAGGTTTAAGGGAAAAGCCTATACATTATGTAGGTTACGAGCTACAGAGTTTACATACATGCTAACATGGGCTAACAAGTATCATCACACTGAGAAACTGAATGGTTTAAAAAACACATCTGTGCAGAAATTTAGCCCCAACTAAATGATAGTAAATTTGTAGGTTATGTCTTTTATATAGTAGATTATTTTTTGGTGCATTATGTTCTAAAAGTCATGGCAAGCTCTGTCTTTCACTAGCTTTGTGGGTAGGGTTTTTTTTTAATTCTATTAATAAGTAGTGGCTTGTCTGTTGCTCTTTTACTGTACCATGTGAATATGAATATGGGGAACAATGATTCAACTGAGAACGAAATGGAAGAGACTGTGAGAGGGAGCCCAGTTTAAAAGCAATGTCATGGGTAAAGTATGCATAAACAATGAGGGGGTGCTGCATAAATGCCCTTTTAGAATTTACATTAGCTGTCCCTCCACAGCCCTGCTTATGTTATTAACCTGGTATTCATAAACCATTCAGTCGTTGATGGTTCTAAAAAAAAAAAAATCTATTAACTATCAGAGGCGTTAATTCCATTTTGTTGACTCTTGAGATTAGGCTGCAGGTGAGCACTCTGAAGGTTAGCATGGTATTTAACCAGCTAATTCCTGTTTTAAATCATGCAACTGCATTTTGAACTGGCACACCACGCACACATATACACACACATACATATAAATGCAAGCACACTAACACACCTGCACCTGAGCAGGCAACACAGCAGCATCAGTATCCTGTGGTAGATACATACCAAATGACTGGAACCTGAGGGCTCAGGCAGCCATGATGAGGAGGGATTAGGAGTGGTGGGTTGTCAGCAGGATGCATTTGTGAGCGAGCGTGCGTCTGCGTGTGTGTTTGTGAGTGTGTAAGTGTGTGAGGGAGAGAGAAATCTTGCTGTTTCGATATCGCATGCCTGCTGAATCTGGTGGGTGGAGGCTTTTATGGCCTAAAGATGTCCTTGCACTTGAAATCCTGAAATCTGCTCGGAAAGTGATAAGGCATTAGAGAGGGATGCAGAGGGAAATCGGGTCTGGGTCTCGAATAGTTTAGTAAATGTCAGAGAATGAATCAATTTCATGTCACAATCTTGGCAAAAAGTGGAAACCATTATTTCCATTCCCATGTGCAGCTTATGGGATACTCACAATGTTGCAGCACAGCTTTTATATCACATCCATATTCAAATATCAGTTTCTCGACAACCAACACATTAAATGATTGAATCCTTTTTGTGTCTCAATTGTAACCCTGTTTCATATTCATAAACTCTCCACATGACATTTTCCCACTCTTGTGTGATATCCTGTGTCCACACGACACTCCTTTTTAGAGTGCCTTCTCATCCAAGCTCTAATTCAAAGCCTAAAATTATGGCTGAGTTAAATGTTCTGTTCCTAATGCACTGAAATAATGCTAAATTACAGATGGCTGGTTTTATTTGTGTGAATAAATTTGTGAGCTTAATGGTTTGTAAAACATGTTTTCTACGCGTAGTTTACAAACAGGGAAGGATGCTAGAATCTGTGTTATTCCATGAAACACAATTACCGTTAATTTAGATAACATATAATAATTAAGTGAAGAACAAAAAATAAATAAAAAATAAAATTTAGCTTCCCGCTGTGAATTGGGAAAAATAATTCCACAAACAGTTTTTACTTGATTTCTGTGCTGATCAAAAAAAAAACACCAAGGCAACAGGCTCCAAATCATGATATAAATAAATACACACCCTCCATTTAGGATAATGATAGTAAATGTGTACCATATCTGATCACTCTGTCTGAAAATTATATCTACTCCTAACAGATGGGAAAACACTGCCCCCAATTAGGCAGCACATGGCCAAGATCTGTCCATTTCTGGAAAGTAAAGCTGACATATTTTCCAGTTATCTGCCAGTATCTGACATTAATCTGGCAATAGAAAAAAAAAAGGAACTTGGCACGGCCTCTCGTACCCGTAGTGGTGTGTGCTTCCTGTCTGCATCTTCGTACTGTACTTATTTTGGACCATATCTTTCTGCTTTTGCTCGATTTAGAAGGATGTTCCAAACAGCTTTAGATGTGAATGTGAACACAAGCCTGTTGTCATAAAAATGTCCAAAAGCATCTGAGGAACAGCTGTTGACTGACTGACTGAGGAATATGGGCTAAAACTTGCAGGCTTAGTTTACTGCTCTCTGTTTTTTTTTGTGCCGAGCACATTCATAAGCCTCATATTGGAATTGTCAATTATTTACATAAAGAATGATACGAGAATTATCTGTCAATTTATCAGCGTTACAATTTCTGACATGCTAAATGTGCAGCGTTGTTGCCTGTGACAGTTCAGAACATGTGGAACTGCCCGTGAGCCGACTTGATCAAGATTGAGTGTAGCAATAATCAAACGCTATCGGACTCAACACCTGCTAACGCTGCAGAGATCTCAATTGTTCCCGTCCACGTGAGAAAGATGGGTTTTATCAAATCAGCAGGAGCAGGGGCAGTGTGCTGTTGGTGGCAAAGGGTGGGAGGTTATGGCCCCCACACTGCCCCCACCACCCTTCATCCTCCTCCTCCTCCAGTTGTTCTTCACTCACCACACGCAACACTCATCTCACGCCACACAACAGAGGAAAAAAAAGGGGGGGAGGAAGTTTGAGGCTGCCGCGAGGAGTCTTTTATTTTTAGTTAATGATTGAACAAACAACCCCAGCCTCAGAGCGGTGCCCTCTGGTGGGTGTGGCTGCTCCTGGCCGGGGAGCTGCTCTCTAATAAGCATCCTTTCACAAAAAAAAAAAAAAAAGAAAAGAAAAAAAAGCCCAATATTTGCTCAGCAACTGGAGGAGGAGACGGAGGAGCCGTTGGGGAGCAGGATATTGGTTGGCTATGATAATGCACATGAAGACCAAGCGGCACGGGAGGGGTAGATTGAGGGATGGAGTGACAAGAGAAAAGGGGGTGTGGGGGTGTGTGTGTGGGGGGGGTTGCACTAAAGGAGGAGGAGGAGCAAGGGGATGAAGTAGTGGCGAGTGCTGATGGTTGGGTAGGGGGCCTTTTCTGCCACATATAGCACTACGAGGAACAGATGGGGCCTGATAAATCCTGAAAGGGAGGCATTACCTGCCCAAGTCACCAAGCAGCCACAATTATCACAGGGCTCTGGGTTCATTGTCAATTAGAGTGGCAGTTAAAGCCAGGCAGCAGCTGTGGCAGATGGCTGAGATCCAGAGAGGGCCGGGGGAGCCGGGACAGAGGCCAGCCCCCAGGCTCTCTCCATCTCTCCTCCTACTTTTTTCTTTCCTTCTCTCTGTCTCTTTCTCTAATACAGCGAAGGTCTGCTATAGAGCACTTTCTCATTTTGTGTCTCTGTATGTGTGTCTGTGTGTGTGTGACAGGGGGGAGAAAATGAGGCCGAGTGAGAAGGAAGTGTGTAGTGAGGCCCAGAGACACCACTCATTAGAGAAATTGCGAGAAAACAGTGTTGTTTGACATGTTGTTTTTTTAAGTACACTGCCTGAATATAATAATAATAAAAAAAAAAATCCGATCTACAGAACAGCATCTTTTGTGATGAAGTCAGCAAATAGCACATTCATTATTTGAGTGAGCAATTAGGATTTTCCATTTTTTGCAGCTATGGCAAACATCTTGGCCAACATTTGTGACCGCAGTAAGTTATTTATTGGGGTTGAGATCACGGTCAGGATCAATAGTGAAAGAAGTAGAGTTGTCCCACAACATTAGAAGAATATACAGGCTTTGTCAACTGGAGGGCTAATTAACTACATACGATCATGTGGTAACAGTTGCTATTTATTGCAAGTGTTGTGCTTTTTCTTAGCCAGGATTCTGCACTGAAGCTGTGTCGGAGAATACACACAAAAAACCCCCCCCCCAAAAAAACAAGATGTACTTTAGTGGATTTGATTACGACTATGAATCCCTTTATGATGAAGAACGAGAGACTCTCTCTGATCGTAAGTTTCGGCACCAGCTCTTTGTTTTCTTTTTTTTTTTTCCTGTCTCACCCGTTTCTGCGGTTGTGTGCCAACAGCAGGCCTGCCATCTTGGTGAAGTATATGGGCGACTGAAGGGCAGCCTTTTGCTGAGTTTGTCCCCGTGATCTTCCAAGCAGTCCCCCCCCCCCACCTCCCAGCCTGAGCCAAGGCTCACCAGCAGGCTTCACTTTCAGCAAGTACCACCATTCATCACCAAGCAGGGGTGCTGGAGGGTGGAGGGGGGGGGTGTGTTACGGGGTGGGGTGGGGTGGGGGGGCTTGGTGCGGCAGGGGGCCAGTAAAGGGGCAGTGTGTGCCCCTCACCCCTCCTCCTCCTTTCTTCTCCACAGGCTGCTGAGAATATAGGCCTCTGCCACAGACAGCAGCCACACTCCTCTCTTACACCCCTTTACAATGGAGCTCCAAATTTATTCAAGGGAGGGGAGACCTGCTCCCTTCTATTGCTCCCTTGCTCCTTCACCCTTGTCCCTTGCCCCCTCTCCTATTCTGCTTTCTCTCTCTCTCTCTCTCTCTCTCTCTCTGTCGCCCCCTTCCCTTGACTCTCCTCCCTCATCCTTTTTTACCCTCTCCCTCCTCTAAGCCCTGGTCCCTTTTGCCCCCTTTCTCCCCACTGGGGCATCATTCCTCCTACTTTGTTCCGCCAGTCCCGGGCCCAGCGTCTGGGCTGTCCTGATAGCAGAGAAGAAGTAGCAGCCTATCCATCTGCCTGCCCGGGGCCTGCCAATGAAGAAAGAGGAGCAGAGGTCCTCATTCATAACAATAGCCATTAACAATGCTAACAGCACTGCTGTTGCTGCTGTGGAGGCTGGGGAGCGAGAGGTTGCAGGGACTGGGACAGGGGGCTGAGAGGGCTGGGACTGCAGGGGTCAGACAGTAAAGCATGTGCGGGGAGGCCTGGGAGGGCCTGTCGCCGGGCAGAGTTGGAGATTGCAGAGATCCGATAGGTTTACAGGACAGACAGGGCTCTAAAGCATGTTGTTAGGGCGTTAAGCAAGCCCTCAGAGTCTCTCAGGCCTGTAAAGAAATATTGATTTCTGTCCTTTTTTTTCTTCTTTGCCTTGTGGTCAGACAGCATGTGAAGTTGTGTCCATGTGAAGCTGGTTGGTCTCTCATACTGCCTTGTGGCTTCATGCCCAGTTATTTAGGTGTCTGCAGTTCAGTAGTGGTTATTTCAGATGTTGTGGAGCGTTTTTCTAAAATGGAAAAAAACAGTATTCTTAAAACAAAACATTACAGGGGACGAAAACAAAGATTTTAACTAGTGAATATCAATGTAAAAACGTCCATACTACATTCAGACAATTATTAACTAAATTAAATTTCCAGAAAAAGAAATGTGACCTTTAGATAAAGGGTTAAAAAGTTTAGTTTCATGCTGCTGACATAAAAAAAGTCAAAGTATTTTTTAACAGAGGATATTTTGAATCACTTTTTAAAGACATTCTAAATCAAAACCCTTAAAATTTAAATGTTTGCCATGTTTTATAAATAAAATGTTACGTAAATAAGGCATGACTGATGTTTGAATGAAACCATCTTTTAAAGCCTCTAGAATAAAGATGATTTTAACATTGAAAAGTTTGCGTATGGAAGTGCAAAGTGGAAAAAAATAGACTGAAAAAAATGACCTTACTTTTAGTGTTTTTCTATCAGGTGTTCTGAAAAAAAACATGTCTAAAAGCTGACATACCAAAGTGAAACAGTCAAAAATCTTAAAATTGTTGAGTGCATGAAGAAAAAAAGTGTGTTTTTGCCTACATGTTAGACGAGCACCGACTGCATAGCAACCAAGCAACAGCACGGGAAATGGTAATTTACTAAGCATGCACTGCATCAGCAAAAAATCCAGTACAATATTGGTGAACTTACTGACAGTCACACAATAGCTGTAACGATGCCCAAGTAGGCCAGATTTACCTCTGGTACTTTCCCGGCTTCCCTCCTGAGTTTTGACACATTTTCACATTTATCAGGAATGCCTATCTGTCTCCAGTAACAACAAAAGGCACCCCCTCCAAAGAACAACACTGCATGGAGCCTCCTGTGAAATGGTTACAGTACGGGCCCTCCCTCACCATGCCTCTCATCCCTCCAATCAAACTGTCAAAAAAAAAAAAAAAAAAAAAAAAAAGCACAGTCCTTTGTATCGAGTGTTTTAATTAGATTTGGATGGATTTCAAATCTGCTCTTGTTTCCTGGAATGATTCTGAGTGAAAGAAGAAACCCTACAACAAGATTAACCGCTAATCTATCCTTTAGTTACAGCTACTGAAATCTGTCCATCTGCCCGTCCGTTCCAAAAAAAGACACACCGTGGAGCTTTGGTAGGTATGAAAGTTTGCGCATTTTCTCTTTTGGCTTCTCTTCCTCAGACAGAATTAATTCCTCATCTTGAAAACTCTTATGGCAGCCGTGTGAGGACTACAGGCACATACAGTAGATTTACAGCACATTTATGTGATTTGCTTTCCTTTCCGAGGTGTGTTAGTCTTGCATGCAGCACTCGCATGCATACATGCATGCATGCAGGCAGTCTAGACTGTTGTGGGTGTAACTTCACTTGATTAATCGGCTGTATATCATTCTCCTATTCCTCCCCCGTGCAGTGTGGTATAGGTATGCACTTGATCCTCTCAACATGCTTCTATCAATACAATTGAATTTGGCTACAGGGCAGTGAAACATTCTGTATACCATCAATAATTCTGATCAATATGATCCCGTTATGGCAACTTATTCTAGGTGGCACAATCGATACGGCACACCGTCAACACCGCTGTCTTCCAGTCTGATAGTCTTCAGTATCCAATATGGACTTAAACAATCTCTTCTCAAGACCTTTAGACCTTAAACAGGCTGCGAGTGTGAGTACATGTAAAAGATATGGACAGTTTTTATTATCGCACAAACTAAAGCTCAGAGGGGTTTTTTTTTTTCCACACAGATTTTGTTAAACTGTTTTTGTTTTTTGTTTTTTTTTTAGCAGCGAGCACGGTTGGTAAACAACTTGATGGCTCATAAGGAAATTGCCTGGAAACCTGACGCAGACTACGCATAATTTGCTGACAAAATTGTCAATGAGTTAATGATCATGGAGAATTGGCAGAGCGCTGCGGCTTTTTCAATCCATCTCGAATGTTTTCATTCCTATTGGCAGGAGCTGATCTCTCCCCCCTTGATGGCAACAAAGACCTTGTGCGGAACTGTCTGCTGATCATAGGATGCAGTCAGACTGAAATGATATAATTTCACTTGCAGTGAGATATTTGTTAGAATCTGATCCAAACATTTGTGCTGGAAGTTAACTTTTAGGCTTTTTTTTTGTTTGTTTTTTTAGTTGGTTCCATATTGTCGCCTCAGTGGTGTCGACTCTGTGGCCCAGCAGTTGGTCATTAAAACAATTAATTACAACAACATGCTTATAATTTCTGCTGCTATGTCTAGAAAACTCTCTTTACTGAACTTCACTTTTCGAGCACAAAAACAGATGAAGATAAAGAAGACAAAGTACTTCAATTGAGATCACAGTAGAGCCTTTTCTTCTATCAGCTCTTCGTAAAAAGGAATGTAAAAGCCATGGCTATTATTAGTGTGAACTCAGGCCGAAAACAGTCATGCATTACAGTGCAGGGGGCTGCTGTTTAAAAGGTACCCGTGAGACGATGAAATACGATCCAGGAAATCCAGCTGGACTCACAGATTAATGTGTTTAAAAGCTTAAAGGCACCGAAACACTAAAAAACAGTTTGTAAAAACTCCCAAACTGGATTTTTGTAACTCTGGAAAGTTTCACAGGAGTAACTACATCATGTGTCGTCACTGTTGGTTTGAATTCGGCCTTATGCACAGTTGATGTCAAAGATAATTTGACTTTGTTTATTTGCTTGTCTTGTAAATGTTATATCAGTTGAGGATATCAGAGAAAAAAAAGACTTATCATGATCTCTGCTCTTTGCCAGACGATAAACTTTGTCAGAACCGGTCCTGCAGGCCGACTGAGAGAAAAATGTGCTCCCCTAAGACGCCATCTGTGTTGTCCAATTGATTGACTGATGCTACGTGGCCACCGTCTGTTCTGCTTTCTGTCCTTATTTTATCGGAACTTGAGGAAAGAGTCGCTGTTCCACTGCACCGTACCCTGTTTTCAGATTTAGACAGATTTCTATTGTGCAAAGTGCAACTGTGCAACATCTGGGACCTTTCGCTCATCTTTCTGTCAGGAAATGCATCTTGTTAATCTCCGCGATAGAAATGATCCTGTTCCGAACATGTAATGGTTTGTAGCTAATTTGTATTAAGAATGAATAAATAAATAAATAAATAAACAGCAGTATTTACTCTTCCAAAGAACAAAGAACTCACCTTTTTTCTAATTTTATTCCTTCCTCTTCTCCGATACTCTACTTACACGCTGCGTTGTTAACTCACACATCTTGTGAATGTGTGTACTATAAATACATTTTTAAGTTTTTTCATACCTTAACTCACATGGCCTCTCAGGGATCCTGAAGGAAATTAAAAGTTTCCATCTGTTTGATGCTGAGAGTCAATATGCATTCATTTTGTATGGTGTGAAATACTCTGGTGGCTGCTTTGTACCTGACTGCTTATTCAGAGCCCAACACCCTCAAAGGTAAGTTGTGAGATTCATTATTCAAACGCTTAGGAGCATATTATTTTCTTATTTGCAGTAGCTGAAGGCAGTATTTCCTCCCTGGCAGGACTTGCCAATAGAATACAACTTAGACCCCCCGAGGTTTACAAGGGCTTGCATTTTCTATCAGAAGTGGAGCAGTGTTTTAAGGTGGGCTGAACCCTGTACCCACAATCCTCTCAGTGCAGGCTGTGGATAATCTGTGCAGACGATCTGGCTCCTGCTAAAAAAAAAAGAAGATGTCAGGAGAAATTTTACTGCTTTAAAGTCATAATGGCAGCTGATATTTATAAAACATCAGGGTCTCTAATGGAAAAATCTATATCTCTGCATTTACTTTTGTTTGCCTGCTTCTTTATAATCCAAAACCATGACACTTTTAAAACCTTCCCAACCATTTTTTAGATTTTGACAGCTAGTTTATGCCTATAAAAGCCAATACTTAAATGTATAGCTCCATAGATGGAGTTAAAAACATGTAAACCAAAAAGAACAACCCTCTTAAATTTGAATAAACAAGAGCGACTAAATTGCCTCTATGCATCAAAATGTATTGATGTATTGACAAGTACAAATTTATGCAGGTTTTTCCTGCAAATCCCCGTAAATTGGCTTTAAAGCAGCTTTTGTAGGTCGGAAGGTGACTTATTGCTGGTATCAAAAACTGCAGGGCTGACCCCGTCAAGCAGAACATGAAGCCAGAAGACGTGTGCACAGACATGGTCCACGTAGGTCTCCACTTCCTGCCTGTTTGTCCTTCCACTCTTTGCCCTCTTATAACATGTTATCTTCCCGGCATACATAATTTAATATCACTGCCACCTTTAAAATGAGGCAAAAAAAACATGTAAAAACAGTGACCCTGCTCAAAAAAGGTGCAACATTTCCACGCTGTGCCCGTTTTAAGATGCAGAGTTCTGGTTTGCTTGTCTTTTTTTTTTTTTTTTTTTAAGCCCCTGGCCCAGTGAAATTTCTTTGTATGACTCCTGGAAACAAGAAAGAAGTCTTTTTAAAATATAA
>JAQNCA010000007.1:11228260-11250820 GCA_029783725.1 Acanthurus tractus | reverse complement strand
GGTGTAAAAACTTTCTGGAAGAATTTTTTTATTATTATTATTATTATTATTATATAAGTTTTTATTAACCTTTTGAAAACACTCATTACCTTAAACACTCGGCTAATGACATCATTTATTAGCCGCAGTCTGAGACTTTGATCTGTCCTCATACAGTAGATCTCCCGGGCTCGTAACAAAGCCTATTGAAGAATCGAGTGACTCAGTCTTGGCTGGCAATTGCTGCAACTCAAATATCTGTTAACAGACTGCTTCCTGGCAGAGTTACATCAGCTCTGGCACCAGCCAGGCACACAGAGAGAGACATTAGTCAGCACTATTCTCTCGCCGGCTACAGCTACTGAGGGTGCATCCGGTGGTGGGTTCACGGATCAGCTGATAACTCATAGTTAGTGTCATTTATTGTAATCTGGGTCACTTATGGAGGCATAGCCGAGGCTAAGGAAGCTGTACGTTCAATTGTCAAGCCTGGATATTGAATCCATGTGCCTCTGTGTCTTACTGAAAGTGGATATAATAGCAGGGCTGTGTGTGGATGTATGTGCTTTGTTTTATAGGCACCAGTGCATGCATGCGTGCGCTTTTGTACAATTTCTGTTTACAAACCCCATGCATGCGAACAACATCGAATGTCATTCCCGTAACATGACGGCTGCACAGATGCACAATCTTTTTTTTTTTTTTGCAGGCAGGGCCTCTCTTTTGATAGAGCCCATTATTCTATGGCAAATTACTTAATGCCTGCATTGAAGGCGAGGTGACAAGGAGAATGCAAGGCATGAATCCTCTGCTTGTAATCTGAGGCGGGATGTGTCATGCTCGGTAGTGTTATCACCGTCACAGCATGGGATGAATTCCGCCATTTTCTCTCCACAGGGCCATGACAGAGCTCTCCTTTCTAGCAGGCCCCGAGGGGGAGGAAGAAGGAAAAGGAACCCCCGGAGAATAGAGCACAAAGGAGGAGGAACGGATTGACTAGGAGCTGTTGATAAACTTTCAGAATAGTTCTCTGTTGGAAATGACTCAGTGGCTCCATCGTGGAAAAGAGAAAAAAAAGGAGAGGAAGAAGTAAAAAAAGGGAAAGTGCAGGCTGAGGAAGAGGGATTGAAGGGCTTCCTTTGCTTAATCAGAAGCAGCTGAGTGAAGGGCGACAGTGTGGGAGCAAGTGCTGTTTCACTCTTTGGGCTGTGTTTCAAATTATTTTCAAAATCTATACGTCCAAAGTAAAAAAAAAAGCCCTGTATAGACCGACAGGGCTCTATACTGTTTGCCAGCATTAATATGATGCCTGTGCATTCTTGCATGCAACAACATTCTCTGTTTCGCCTGCAATCGTATCGTACAGTCCTCCCTCGAATATTCAGAAACCTGTCATGGCTGTATTTCCTAAGAATGAGTCATCAAAAATGCTGCTTTCAATCAAACACAATTTGGTGTTCTGATCCCTCACGAGAACCTGACAGGCCCTAATAACTCAACTTCACAAAGAAATGCTTAAATAATTACTTATCCTAATTATGATGGCTGAGGAGTGTTATGCATTCTTTTTTGATAGCAATTCTCTAATTAGCATATTTTCATTATCTTGGCAAATTAATAATTTAGAGGGTCTGTAAGAGACATGAATTATTAGACTATAGTGAAGTGATGGATTTAAGGGGGCACTACACTCAATTTGTGTCTCCATCCCTCCCAGGGTGACATGAATAATTAGTGGGAAAAGTGCCCCTCCTGTGAGGCTCTGAGTGTACTGAAGTTAATACTGCAGAACTGAATGAATAGTATCTTGATATATACTCACCTCTTCACATTATCTGTATGCTTTCCTCTTGCTGTTCGAAGTAAGATCAAAGGAAACAAATGAGTGAGTTTCACTGACTTGTTTGATTTAAATCCTTTAATAAATCTTAAAAAAAAAATCAGATAAGTCTGTCGGTTATAAAATAAGTTTTTTTTGTTTTCTTTCATTTCTTAAATCGTCTAATCATACTTGTTCTAAGCAGATCAGGAGATGAATGTGAAAAACGTTGTAAGGTGTCACTTTAAATCCCTCCGTCTCTGTTTTTGATTGTCACTTTCACTCTTCGTCTCCCCACTTTTCTCAGCCATTTCTTTCTGGTCCGGCTCTAAACAGACACTGTCAGGGTAGGATGAAAATAAAATGATTTATGTTGTCCCCCCCCTCCCCACTTGTTCAAAGTAATGAGATTCCATATTTCAACTGGCTTGACAGATGAATTGGAAATTAAAAGCCTTAGATAAGTAATGCCTTTTTGATGTCGGACTGTGAATAACTCACACGGGCTGACTGATTTCAAAACTCCTGTGACAAGGTGCACTCGCTGTACAGGGGGACAACAAGCCTATACCTCTATATGTTGCACATGAGCCAATACGGAGGGTCCGTCCACTTTTACAGAAGCCTTATTCTCGTTCATTGCAGTACATTAGAATAGTATTCGGTTGTTATTCACAGGAGCAATTGTAGCCGAACCAGTGGGAGTGGCGATGCATTATGTAGGAGGAGGCGTTTCACCTTGACAGTAGCATGACGGTAGTTTGAATTCCGTGTTAGGTGCTGTGTTTTCTGTCTTTAAAGTGCACACAATGGGATTTTAGAGCTTCTTCTGCAGTGTGACAGCTTTATATGGTACAATGAAAGCACAAAACATCAGCAACATCCTCCTGAATGAGCACATTCAACAATTTAATCTTCCAAAAAACTTGAACATTCCTCTCCCCTTTTATATCTTCCTGTTTGGTACAGATTCAATAAGGGAACTCAATATAGGATAATGGCTTTAACTCACTTACTTTACATTTACCTCAATGGCACTCTACATGAAAGAACTAAAAGCCCCTATAATTTTATGCATTTAGTGTGCAGTATTCGTCTCAGCTATGCACATTATATCATTCCTGCATATGACCTTTGCTTGGCCTTAATTCTGCTCTTGTTCTCCACAGAAGCCGGCGCTGCCTCGCTTTCATTACACCAGCACCTGCAGTCAATTTGTGAGAACCGACAGCTGTCTATTGCGCTGGAGGAGACAGAGTGACAATATCGAACCGGCTCATTCCGCGAAGAGACAACAGCGCCAACATAACAGTGATTCATCAGAAAAAGTGCTTGACGAGCAGAGTCTTCGCTCGGCTTTCTATTTTTCATCAAACATTTCAGCCGCAAAAGGTAATGCCCCGTGCGAGGCAGAGGTGCGAGGGTATCCGAATGAATGGTATTAATGGTAATCCATGCTGTCACCTGCTGCTGAAAGACAGAATTTTAAAATATGTGACCGAGTGATTGATTATGCCAATGTGTTTTCTAGAGGTCATATTGATTGGGGTTGTAAAAGGTAAACTCCTATTTTCACTATCTCACTTAACTGACACTGGACATATATATTCCAAACTTATGGAGTAAATAAAATAATAGAGCATGTAAAGAAGCTATAGAAAAGGAGTAATTTTTGAGCATTGGCACTGTGTAGTAAATGTTGCCACTGACTATTTTCACCCTACTTTGATTTCCCATTTAAAAGAAATGGGAAGCTGCAAAAGCAGTTAGCGGATATGGCTGATGTTAAAGCAGCCAGCCTCATTAGGACCACAGGTGTACAATGCCATCACCCTCCCCTGTTGTTCCCCCCACCTGATGTTCGCTGGCTCTTTTTCCATTACGGGGGGAAGCATATTGGCTGATAAAGAGAGCTAAAAACCCTTCTCCAAAACCCCAAAAAAAGGCCCCCCAAAAAAGGATTTACCAAGTCAACAATACTGAATAAGTTCTGTGTGTGTTTCCCCCCCAAAAAATGAGACAGTTGCACAAATAATCCATCACACAAACAAATATGTACAAATGAATAAATAAAGACGGATTCCAGGAGCTGCCTGCCATGCTTATCTCCTCCTTGTGTCTCTGAGAAACAGTGGGCACTCTCATTAGGCACAGGGACGACATCTAGTTATTCATTACCCGCTCCATGCAAAACCATGCTATTAAAACTCTAAAAGCCATTAGAGGAATCCATAATGAATCCCACCAGCAGCAGGTGCACATAGGGGGCTGGCTCTCAGATATGACACAAACAACACTGCTACATGACAGTTTGGGACTCTCTTGGCCATTAGCTTCACTACCGCTGCTGCCGTTGCCTCCACCTTGCGGATGTAGTTTAATGGCGGGTGGTTTTAAGAAGCTGTTTGCTGGTTTTCCAGGCAAGACTTGCTCCAACTTGCTTCATTTGACATGCAGCGCAAGGTGGTGGAGGTGCTGGCTTGTTGTTGGCTTGGCATGGAGGTGTTAGTCAAACATGGTGTGACAGTATTGACTGCAGCCTGTTTACTGAGAGGAGTCCAGAACAGGATCAGCTAAACATACATTATGGTAGATCGATACTGACTGGAGAACTGAGCAATGAGCTTGATATTAGTCTGGCTTCAGCCAGCACTTGGCCACTTAAGACTTCCCTTGCTACAGCTTTTTCCCATCTCTGCACGGACCAATAACCGCTGGAGGGGAGTTATTCTTCTGCACTACCACAGATTGATCTGGTGTGAATCTGGTCTGAGGCTAAATAAGCAAACATCTCGAGACCAGCTGGTAAAAAAAAAGAGAGAAAGAAAGAAATCAGCAAATGTAAAACAGAGAGCAGGAGAGAGAGAGAGGGAGAGAGAGAGAGAGAGAGAGAAATGTGTACTTGGTCTCCTGGGTCTTTGCTCCCCATCATTATAACCTTAGTCATACTTCATACTTCCTTCCCTTTTATCTTTGACACACTCCATCTGTTTCTCATCATGTGAAACCCCAATATAAATACATTGCCAGGTCTGTGCACTGCACAGGCCACTTTGTATTTAAGATACAGCTCTGGTACATGTTATTTCTAAAGTGTAGCTCTAATAATATATTATTTCAGAAGGTTTCAAGCTTAAAATGCATGCAAAAGCAAGTAATCCCCAAAGATTACAGTACAAATTAAGAAAAATGAGAAAGCCAGCAGTGGTATGGAATAACAGCAGAGGAGCTTTTTCTTCATACAGTCAATACTACCTGTAAATCCACATAGAAACTGAGTGACAGACAGACACCACAGGTAACTCCCCCGTCTGCAGCCCTTCCATGTCAGAACACAATGGTCATGTTGACCTCCTGGGAGAGCACGGTTCAAGACCAACTGACCCCTAAATTCCCCATCAAACACAAAAGCAAAACAAGTGCATTCACGCAGGGGTCACAGTTTACGCCGAGAACCACCCTGCCTTTAGCCCGCTCAACCTACAAGGTGTGTGGGTGGATGGAGGACTGCTCCGTGGGGAGAGGGGCTCAGAAATGAAGTATGTCCTGGGTGGCTGTGATTGCCCCACCACAGTGAACCTCATCTGTACCTCATCCCTTCTTCCAGGGTATGCAACCATGAAGTCAATCAGCACGACACCAGGGCATCAATCACTCAAACTCCCTTTGGGGTGACCTGCTTGCTCCTGGAAAGAATACAGAGTCAAAAAAAAAAGCAGCACATATTTCAGAAAAGGGCATCAGGGTAGGTTTGTTCCAGTCCATCGCCTGCGCAATGCGAGTTATCAAGGCATTACATTTATCACATAATGACTTCTTTGATTAAACTGAAGTAACAATGATAAATTCTGTCCAAACCGTCATATCCTCCAATTTCACATTGTGCTAAAGAAGAGAAAATCTTTTCTTTTTTTCTTTTTTTTTTTTACCCCTCTCTCATTTTCTCACATGCAGTTTTGCATCCTCCTCCAAACAAATCTCCTGCACCAAAGGGCCCTGGCCCCATTAATAATTCCCTCTCTAATCTCCCCCTTCCATCTGATCAGGTCTTTTCTTCACAGCCCCTCTCCATTTCTCACCTGCCTAGAAACTCCATCAACACCTCCTCCTCTCCCCCTGCGCAGGGTTCACCGCTTTTGATGTCCCGTTGTTAGCTTAAAATGAGCTTTAACAACTGTATAATCTGAAATAACATTGCCTTAGCCAATTCCTGGAAGGAAAGCCGAAGAGGAAGAGAAGATGAAGGAGAAGAAAGAACATGTTCCGAGCTAATGGATGTTCCCTGGAAGTGTAATGTAATAATTTTGGTGAAAAGGAGCAGGAGAGCATAGGAGGAAGAAAAAAAAAAAAGATGAAATGGATGGATGAGTAGGGGAATAGATGAATAGAGGTTAGGGTGAGAGGCTGCGAGTGAAAGAGTGAGAAGGGAAAGAGTGGAAAGCAGATGGAGCCAGAAAGAGGTCGGGCTGATTTAATCTATTTGCGGGGCCGGCGGTTGCTCTTCTCAGACCACTCTGACAGGCAGAGGGGATTTGGCAGGACTGATCAAAATTATAATCTCATACCCTTCTCACATCACATTGGCAGATGGCACATATGTGGTCGCTCTCCTGAGCTCTTCCTGCCAATGATGCCACTGAATACGTGATAACAGCTGATGATCTCTTGAAGGAAAGCTTGACTTTGAGACCATGGCACAACTTAATTCCCTTTCTTTCCGCCCTGAATGTATTACTCGCTCAGTCTTCACAGCTTCAAACATTAAAATATTCCATATCTGAATTGTTGATGTAGCCGGAGTTTAAAATGTATCTCTGTGAGCCTGCATGCTTGGCTGGAAGTTCCTCTGATGTTTAATTCATAATCATTATGCAACTCAGCACTGGACTAGCCTTTGCTCGACCCCAGTAATCTTTGAGGATTTCATTATTAGACTTAGCAATCTTCCGATACTGCAGAGGAAAGAGGAACACACGCTAATTCACTCTTCCATGACTCATCATTACACTCTAGAGCCTCAGCAAGTAGCTGCACCACCTCCTCGCTGTCCTCATCAGGACTAATTCCCATTTCCTTCCTCCCTTTACCTAGCATTAAGTAGCCAGCCCTCCTCCCTCTCTCCATTCAAACTCACGGTGTTGGATGTCACTAACAGCACTTACTGGTCCTGCAATGCAGCGAAGAAGCCTGCAGCTGCCCGGCCGCCAGTCCCTGGTGTGGTCAGAGTAGGAGGCCTATTGTGGCCAAGCCATTGATCGAGAGGAGTAATGGATCTGGCTTAGGCTGATAATGCATGATGTAATTGTCAGAGGAGTTTAATTATATGCTTATTACATGAGGCACTGAGTATTCACGCTCCCTCCCCATTTACTGCACACTCTGCGTGAGGGCCATGTGAGAAAAAAAAAAAAAGGTGGAAAGAAAAAAACGTGATAGGGTCATTTATAAGGTGGAGATTTAGGGTTTTAAGTGCTGCACGTTTGACCTTTAATAATAATAACAACAATGATAATAATCAGAATTAATAATAATAATAAAACTGATGGATATTATAAGCTAGTTTATGTGTACAAACAGTAAAAACAGAATACACCGGCAATTCCAGTTTAACCGTTGACATTGAGAGGTGTGCAAGGGTCCCAGTTAATCTAAAATTTCTATCATGGCACACAGCCCTTCTATCCCTCTATCCCCTCATCCCTCCAGGCCATGCTGAACCGTAATGGTGGCCTCATCGCATGTCTGAGTGCATACGCTACACTGAGCAATGCTTTTCAATTACCTGCGCTGGAGCCCTAGATGAAAATACATAGCACATATTTCTGAGGCAAAATGCTTAGGTCAGATGCACTGAGAAATAAAATATACCTTATGTCATTTAATTTGACAGTTGTCCTTTCCCAGCTATTGAATAGAGGTCGTCACATGTGCAGCTGTGGCAGTGTGGCTGTGCACAGTGTGTGCAGTTGTTGCAGATGTTGTTTATGAATCAAGCTATTCATGCTGGGATTTAGCCTTAAAAAAGAAAAACAGTAGGTATCCACGCACACAACGTCCTGGCTACATCATTCACCTCAGCGGGGTAAAAAAACAACATAGCCCCTATCACCTCATCATCGCCCGCGTGAGAAAACCACAGGGTTTGGGGTTTCTGCATCCTCCACCAGTTACACATGAAGATTGTAACCTAATCATTAGCAGCAAGAAACTGAATGTTTACAACTTGTTAACCCTGTCAGTGTGTACAGTAGATGACACAGAGCTTAGCTAGCGAGAAGTGATCAATGGGTGCTAACTAGCACACCAGGCAGAAATATTTGTAAAAACTATGAAGATCCGACACAGAATCAAACAGTAGAGAGGAGAAACAGAGCATGTAGACACAGAAGAAAATGAATCCGATATAAAATGTCTAATTACAATATAGAATTTCCGCGTCCCCTCTGAATAATTGCACAACATGTTAGAGCGAACAGCAAATCCCCCCGCAGGCAATATGTTTAAAAACCCCTCATCGGACAACAGCTAACTTTCCCACTAATGGTCTCATCTGAAATTACTCCCACTGATTCATGATGTGTGAGACTGAAATGTGTCAGAACGAGTCGTGACCGGCAGCCACTTACATGGGGGTTCAGGCCTCTAAAATAAATCCCCTGTATTAATCATGTTTTTTTGGAAAGGGGGGGCGGCAGGAGGAGGGGTTGGAAATCTCCTGGTGTACGCCCATGTCGGAGGCTGCATTAATGAGCTAGAAGTAGGGAACAGAGGCTGAGGCTGGGTCTGTAATGGTGTCCGCCTGGAATAGACAGGGGTGTGTTTGTGTATGTGTGTATGTGTGTGGGAGTGTATTAGTGAGAGAGAGAGAGAGAGAGAGAGAGAGGAGGGGCAAAGGGGTTGAATACATGGGGTTGTTTGTTAGGGGTGAAACAGGACACCTCTGATCTCTCTCACACACAAATCATAGAGAAGATCATGTGCCTCTCTGCAAAACATCCAGCTGGGCTGGCATTGCTGTTTATGAAGTTGGCAGATACCCAGCCATGCAGCCATGCATCCTCTGCGTTTCTGAAATAAAATCAAAGGGGCTCTGACCAAAAACATATTTGCCTGATTGCTTCATACAAACTTTGGAAAAACACAGTGAGTCATATGAACCAAAAAACGCACCATCCAGTCGCCTTGTGAACATTAGTTTGGAGGTTACACTCCAGCCCTATTTGCAGCATTTAGCAATTAGGTGGAAATGCTCAGATCAAATATGGAACAACAAACACTAGCAGTTATCTTTTTATAATCTCATGTATGGAAATGAGTGTTTGATTTTCTCCTCATGCAAATGAGATTTTCAATTAACTAAAAAAAAAAAAAAATCTGGGGCTTGGCAGAGCGTTGCGGGCTTGTCTATTGTGTCCTCCCCACACAGAAATAAATTACGAATACCTAAATAGCATTTCACATTTGAGATAATTACGGTGCTGAGAGAGAGAGAGAGAACGGGAGAGAAAGAGAGCATCTTTTAACATGCAAATAAAATACACCACTTTGTTTTCTCTTGCAAAGATCAATCATAATTGGGCAGGTACACACAATCACAGGGGTAATTTGATGACCCATTTCGTTTTTGGATCACGCACCCCAAATCTCTGCGCTCCTCTCCCATGTGTGCTGCTCTGTGTGTACTCTGCATTCACTGACTTCAGTGAAAGAATAAAAAGTGTGATTATCAAAGGCTCTCTATGCTGATGGCACAGCACACAGCCGCATTTCATTTTATTTCCCTGCTCACTACTTCAGTAAGATATCCCCAACTTTTTTTTTCTTCTTCTTCTTCTTCTTCTTTTGCAAAGAATAGGATGCCAATTCACATTTCAGGCACCCCAGCTCCATTTGGGAGTCTGTCTCCCTTTCAAATGGCGGAGAAGTAATTGAATGGAGTTGCACTCTGATCTCTAATCATTCTGAAATCCTTATCACAGTGTCTGAGTTCAAAAGATAAGGGGTTACGCCGCAGAGCAGCTCCTTCTACACCGCTAATGAATGTTCCGACGATGAATTGGTGAATGAGGCACCAGACAAGTCGTTAACAATGAATAGTGTAGACATACAGTGCGTTTTATAAATACACAGAGAATACTCTCGTATACACATGGAGACCCACCTACCACCCACTGACGAACACACAACCAGTTCATATTCCACTGTTTCCAGGCCAATTAGGCTGTACAAGGGTTGCCATACATCATAGAGCATTGCCTATAGTCCTCCTTTCGGGGTCGATGGGTTGTGAGTTTGGTCTTGTATGTGGCCTCCTTTGCCTTCTTCACACTCCCCGTGGGCTCTGTGATCAGTACAGAGTCACTGTCTCTAATGTAATCTTGTGGACTCTGGGGGAAAAAGGCCAAAGCTCTCTAAAAGAGAAAAGCTGAAAAGACGAGGGGGAGGTCATTCAAAGTCATGTATGGAACAGAATTCGAGGGACTTCTTGCGATCAAAGGTTCACAAAGAGGTGAACGGTTAAAACATTCTGTATGTCACCTTAGAGTACAGTGTATGCCTGTCAACACATGTTTGCACACGCTTGTGCGCACATCTTGTGCATGGCGAGGAAGCTTAAGGGCAGCGCCTCTCTGTGGTTCCTTAAAAGTGCTAAAAGGGAAAAAATCACCAGGTGAAAAGATGATGGAGCAAGTGTTGAAGTCAGAATCGCTGATGTTTGTTTTTGCCGCACTGCCGTGCAGTCGTTCATTGACCACTTTCAGTGAGTCAAACACTCAGAGATATGAGATATGTCCGGATGCAGTGTGAAAACAAGAGTGCTGAGATGGATGTGAGCACCTTTGAGAGCTGCAGGCTATGTTTACCAGTGGATTTTCTACTGTACCAGAAGCTAATTCCACAGGCCTCCACACACTCACAAGTATCAATCTTCTGTGACCAGACCTATAGCCGCATCCTCCCAGAGGAAGTAACTCTCTCCTTCTTCCTCCCTCGCTTTCCATTTCACTCCCTCTCCTCCCCTTATCTCTTTCTCTCACAGCCCCTCTTTATTTCCCCCTCCTTCTCTGTTTTCCCCATTTCCTTTCCCTCTTGTTCCACCTCCTGCATCTCACCCTCCCTCCATCTCTCTTCCTCTATCTGACCTCATCCCTCCACTAAATCTCCCTCCTGTCAAGTGATGCACCAGGAACGCGGAAGTTGTGAACTTGTGAGGAGTGAGATCAATAAAGCAAGGACAGGCCGAACGATCTACCCAGAGACAATGCGTTTTGTGCAGATGATGGGCACCGCCAGGCCATAAATCCCGTCATCCAGGCCGTCTGCCGGGCAAAGAGCTCTGGTCGTCATCATCATCGTCCCCGTCATCTGGAGGGAGCGAAGGAGTCACTGTAAACAGTTACGTCAGCCGTCCCATCGCTGCCAGTGGAACAGATAAATCCATATTAGCAGGAGTGATGAAAGGGACTTTGATGCATGTTCGTAGCCGAGTCGCGTCAATGAAATATGAGTGGGCTGTGTCATATATGTCATGACAACATACTGTAGATGGGTTTTCATATGAGGGAGGCACACACACCAGCTGAGATGAGCTTAGCACAAGCTGCCGATGATAAGTGTGATTGGCGACTGTGCAGAAGCATAATCTGCAACCTCGGAGAACTTGAACGCATCTTTGACCTTTTATATGACTCTCTGTAATGATCCATGTTATTGTAGATGCATGCTGATCTACTGACAGATGATAGATATGTAAATCAAAATCACAATATAGAGAAACACACACAAGCGCAAGCCAAGACTGGGAAGTGTTGCTTCAAAAAAAAAAAAAAAAAATCAATGACCCTAACAGAAGCAACTTTTTTTTTGGTTGGGGAGAGAAAGTGTGTTAGGGGAGTGTGTGTGTGGGTTAAGAGAACCCTCACAAAATTTTATTTATATTCCATACATAAATAGTAGGCTGTTTGGTCCCGTCCCAGCAGTCTTCATATTTCCTGGTGACATTATCAGCTGTCTCCATCGTGTGCAGAGCGGGAAATAAATTGCATTTTTGCCGCTGGTTCTGTGGCTGCAGACGGCAGGAGGAGCATTATAATATAAAACATGAATAAACAAAATCACTCATGAGCAAATGTGCAGGAGCATGGGGAGGTAATCTCCTTTAGGCATGGTCCTTGAAATTAACTCAAAGAATCTGCACATGAAACGTGTTAAGAAGATTAATCAAATATTTCTCCTACCCTTTACTACCCCCCCACCCCTCCCAACACACACACACACACTCACACACACACACACTCCTGCTTCCATTCAAAGTTTTTTCTTTCCCTCTCTTTTTTTATTCAAACATTATGGTAATTACTTATTATTGTGCTTACTTGAGGAAGATTGCTTGGCCACAGGTGAATCGGAGTGAAGCAAAGGATAACACTATATGTGTGAAATTGTCATATCATCTGTTTTCTAATGTGGCTAAGGCTTGGCGTGAATGTGCCGAATGTGAGGGAAGTGCATGAGCAGACAAAGCGTTGTAAAGTGTGCACAGGGGTAGTGAACTTGGCAGATAAAACTTTTTAAGCAAAGTGTTTTGAATGGCAAAGTAGCTTTCTTGTGTTAAGTGCTCGATCAACCTTATTGCACATCCCATAATGCATCTGTGTCCCAGTGGTGATTTTTGCTAGATAAACATCATCCCCTGTATCTTGCACTTCCTGACCGTCATACATCAATTACAGGATATGATGCAAGCTTCTTTCGGGAGCTGCAGTTAAAGAATACAGGATCAGATGCCACTCATGCATCCTTCATCTAAAATCGCTGTCAGACACGAGCACAGGTAAATCACTCATCTGTCCATGTAATCATGCAAATTTGCATTATCCTTCATGTCTCACATAGCTCTTGTCACTCATTTATGCATGTTTTCTTCGTACCTCGTCGCCCACATCATGTCGGACTGTTTAGAACATACAATATGTGGTTTTTTTGCCACAGTATCAGGGGAATATCAGTCTGCTGTTCTCGACACCTGGATAGATTGCCATGAAAGTTTGTGCAGACATTCATTGTCCCCAGAGTATGAATCCTAATGATTTTGGTTAGCATGTGTCATTGTTTATCTAGCGTTACTCACAGGTAAGAATTTAAACTCGTCCAGAAGTGCAATTAATGACAGAATTTAAATGATCCCCTGCAAGACTTTGAGATGAATGTGTAATTTGTGTTGTGACATGTTTAATGTTAGCATGCTAACACTATTTGTGCATAATTAGAATTAGATCATCTTCAATACCTCTATTTTTTATTTATTACAGAGGAAACATAAATTAACAAGTTTGTACTGTTTTATTTTTGTATTATGGGGGAAAAATCTTAAAGCCTTGTTGGTATGATTCAACAATTAGAAGAATTAAATTTTTACAAGAAGAAATTCCTCATTACTTTCTCTAAAAGAGTTAAATTTTTTTCATAATTTAACCATAATTGTCCAGAAATATGCAAATGTGCACTCACATGTTCCACTCCTAAGTGAATCAAACCATGTCAAAATCAAACATGACTTAAAAAATAAAATGCCAAAATGAAAACAACTAACAGTGTAATGTTTTATATTTTCATGATATTCATATTGGACTGCATAATTAAAGGCTTATCTGTGTGACATATGGAGAGATACTCTATAACTGCTACCTAAAAACATTACAGCCATAAATAAAAGTATGAAAATCCATCTGGAGAGAGCAGCGAGTGTGACAAAACAAGCCTCCGTGGCCTTCAGTTTTATACACAATCTAGGCAGAGTGACAGAATTTTGAGAGGCAAAGTCAAACTCAGACCTTGGAATATGTTATGCCATGGCTTCGGCAGAGAGTATGGATATTGGTATGGATATAGGGGAAAGGAGAGGAGGGGCTGAGTTGGTGGATGTCCCCAGTGACCAGAGCGTGCATGGCTGATCAGTCTGTGGCCTGGTCTGGTGCGGGATGACTGATGAGTTGGCAGTGGACCTTGGAGGTTTGGGTGATAGCCTTTCAGTGTGTGATTCACGGGGAGCGCCCTGTGCACTGACATCCTCTCGTGCTGTGATTGAGTTCACAATCCTGTGCCATTCCTCCCAAGTATATATGGTTCCCAAATAAATAAATGGCAGAATCATGAGATCCCTACTGCAATACAGCAGCTGTAACAGTCAGGGTACACATCCACTATGGTTCAGATAAGGTTATCTGTAATAATATATACTGTTATACTATACTATATATGCTAAAACTGCTATGTACTTATTGCTGGGTTACTTTCATTTTAACAACAATGAGGTGTATGCCCTCTATGTCCACCAGCCAGGTAGTTTATCTTAGCACAAAGACTGGGAAAGGTGACAGCTATCTTGGTTATCACCTTTAAAGCTCATCGATTAAAGACATATACCTCATTTTTTTTAACCAGCTTAAGAATTGTAATGCAAAAACAACACCCTGTTGTGTTAAAATGAGTTATATGGCAAAAGAAAAACAGTCACATCACAGCACATCAAAATTCTGCCTGAGTTTCTGCTTTCTTTCTTTCAATCTAATAGTGACAACAACATCTAGCAAATTAAGCTGCCTGACAAAGAAACGGCCCACTACATAAGCCTTTGTAAAACCACAAATTATTGTTTAAATACTTTGGTTTTGTATTGACTGAACAAACGAGATGTTAAATGTTGAATAAGGAGCTTTAGAATTGCTAGTAGGGCTGATTTTACTTCCAGAGCCGGGCTAGCTGTTTCCCTCTTCTTCCAGACTTTATGCTAAGCTAAGCAAAGCTAACTATCTCCAGGTTGTAACATTATATCAAATGGACAAATATATAAGTGTTATTTGTCTCATTTAACTTTCAGCAAGAAAACAAATAAGTTTATTCCCAAAATGTGGAACAGTACTGATTCTTTATACTAATCTGTTGCACTGATTTAAGAAACTTTGAAACAACTTAGCTTATCAAAGATGTCACCTCTTGGCTTTGAACAGTCTGTGCTCATTTGTCCCCTGACTCCTTCAGCTACTGACCTAAACCCGGCTGATGTCAGCGTCCTTGGTATCACTCTCACCCTCATACTTTCCTTCCACCACCTTCACTCCTCCCTCTGTTGCATTAATAATTGGTGAAAACCCCTTAAATCAGTCAGGTTCCTCATGAGCTGAGAGACAGTGTCTCCTTTTGTCCTCACGCCCGGACCTCTGGTGGAGCATTTGATATCATGTAAAAGAGGATTTGCACAAATAACTCCATAATCTCCAACAGCCAGTAACGGGTGACGTAATTGTTGCTGTTAGTGAATAACGAGGCAATATGGAGGTGAGTCATTCCTCAGTGAGAATGGGGTCTTAGCCAAAGTCTTTAAGCAGATAAGCCTGTTTGGGCTAATGAATGGGCAGATTCAGAGATGTCATCTGAGATTTCTCTTCCTCGTGTAAATGGCAGCAGGACATACTGACGAAGGGCACTCAAGTGTACCTGCATAAAACCATTAGAGTCAATAAAGAAATTAGAGAATATACAGTTTTATAGTTAATATTATGTTAAATCTGGTTAAGCTCCTCTGGCGACTATATTATAAACATATGAGGCACATAAACTGCCTTTGATACAGACAATAAAGACCTACATAACTATCCAATTGCTGTTGTACTAATATCAAAGCACCACTATCAGCACAGCAACATTTGTTTTTTCACCACCGCACCCCTTATTAAGGGTGAAATTAGCTGTGCTTGAAATGAGTGAGAGCTTTACACTAAACTCCTTGTACACTGCGGACAGAGATAGAGATCAGGGGAAAAGCAGGGACGCATCGTCTGTCCAGACCTCAGATGTTCAATGTGAGAGTCGCTCGTCTTATCAGTACCCCGAAATGGCCCTCTAATTGGGGACATGCTTCTATGAAATGTGTATAAATTGACGGTAATTGCTTTTGTATGCATGGAAATGCTAATTTTCCTGTATAATGGCTATCAAGAGAAACATACAAACTAGTTCAGTGGGTTCCTGTATCATGGGCGAGAGAACAATAAATAAATGCGGGCCATGTGCACAATTCTAATGTAAGGCAAATGCAAATTTGAAATGGAACTACTATATCTCATCCTTTCGAGTGCTCCTATCGTAATTACTGACTAAAACATACACGACTGTGGCCTCTCAATCTCGTGTTTTCTCTCCAGAGGATAGAACGCGGATATGGAGTGCGGCATCAGAACATTTTTCTGAGGCAATGCACCCACTTGAGATGCTGACTGCCTGTGATAACTCCTGGGTTCAACGTCCCATAGGCAGAGCTTTGGCATAATCCATTCTCCATACAGATTTCTCCCACAGAAGCTGCTTTATCCCATTATCACAGGCATTATACAAATGTATACCGCTGTAATCCACACACTTAGAGCCTGATGCTTTTGGAAACAGCCATGTTTACGATGACAAACACCTTCTGATATAGTATAGCACAAATAGACTCACTCTGATACAAGTCGGTGCAAGGACAAAGGTAGGCCGCGATCACAACAGTGTTCAAATTAAAGTTGGCTTGTTTGTTCACATGGGTTTATGTGTACACGTGTTGGTGCAAATGATTGTTCTGAGCAAAACTACTTTCTGAGGGAGATGCTGCCTATAGAAAACTTGGTCTTGGCTGTATAGGGGTGTTTAACATATCCAAGGTCTCCAGCAGAGACACATGGAGACACAAGCGGGTCACGGGGGATGCTGATAGCTCTGTGAACTCAGCAGGTGGTTGAGCGCGAGATGTGATAACTAGATGTTCTCGATGACAACGGTGGTGGAGCTGGTCTGTCCCTAATGTACTGTATTTGCCTAATAACACAGCAGGCAGCAGAGGTCTGGGTGTGATGAGGAAGAACCCCCCGATAACAAACGGAGAGGAAGATGTGCAGACATGCCCCATATACCCTCCAGGCAACGTGACCCATGAAGGACAAAGGAGAATGTGAGTGTGCCTGTATATCAAGGAAAGAAGACGAAAGGAAGAAAAGAAGGAAAGAGGAGGGAGAGGGAAAGAAAGAAAAGGCAAATTATGGCAAAGCTTGCCAGCTGATGGTTGAGATTTATGCTTCACTGGCTTGCACAGTGCTGGGGGAGACATCATCCACCAGCAGATGTGCACAGCTCACCACTCTCTGCCACCTCTGTAATTGACATCTGCATGTAAGAGAATGGCAGCGGCACCAGTCTGTGCCATGTTTCTGGGAAATAAGGCAGAGAATAAGCAGAGCACATCCTGAGAGGTTTGCATCAACTGTCTCTCTAATGCCTGTGAGTGCTCTGGCATTAATGGAACATATTATGTCGCAAATTATGGAATCATATACAGCAGCTGTTGATCCAATTTGGATGTGGTGCTACAGCTAAAACAAGTCCCTCCAGGGACGAGTGTCTAGTTTTGGTTTATGTGGCAAGATTCTGATCTCCTCCGCTGGCGTCTGTGGTGCTCCTCGTGACTTTATGCAAAAAATCCTCCATTGCCTTGAAAAGGATAAAGACATGCCTCTGAGGATGGAAGTGCAGAACTAACTACGATGGAATGATCAATAGAACAATGCAATCTGCAGAGGCCTTTGAACAAGCCATTACATTCCAGTGACTAAATCCATACAAGTGCATCCTGTTATTGGTTCAAATCTTGGGCTATTGGATTCATTCAGTCGTAACAAACTGTCACAGAGTGGGCTGATGACTTAATATTTCTTTTCCTTTTTGCCCGTTTTTTTGGCAATAAATTGCAATTTCCAAGGTTTTAAAGCTCCTTTTTTTGAAAAAAAAAAAAAAATATATATATATATATACCAAAGCCTTCGGGATATGGCAATATATACTTTGAAAGAAGTTGCAGAAAACATAATTCTTTTTTTAAAATTCTGAATTATTGTAAATACACTGGAAAAAATTAACTTCTACCTTCAACTGGGATTAAGCACAGCCACCGTAACTAATCAGATTCCTATGACGGAGAGAATTCATCGAGATTTACTGTGGGCTCCCCTCCATTTGGGGTTAATGAGTGTCTTCCACAGCCTCCTCATAGCTATTTCATACCTCGGGGATTTGAATAATTCCCATTGATAGTTTCAAAATCTCAAATGAGACAGGATTAATCAAAAGCAGAGAAAGTAAAGCTGATGAGGGTGAAGCGGCGCATAAGGATGAGGATGTCCAAATCAGGAGGAAGGTGACTAGTTATACACAGTGGGCAACATATTCACATTATTTTAATGGTTGTTGGGGGTCTGTGACTGAAACAGCGTAAGAAGCTTCACATGTGAGCATAATGATATTTAGAGCTTAAAATGTGCTTCCTGACTTTAATCAAAGGACACTTCAACATACTGTACTTGTCATTTTAAATGAAAAAGGAAGATAGGTAATGGTATCACACTGTTTTCTTTCTTTTGGTCTCGTGAGGTTCAAATAGGAGCTTATCATTATGGAGGTTCTTAATTGGTTACTGGCTGTTCTGATCACTGTTGCCTCGGTTTGGAGCCAGACGAGCAATGAGTGCCTTGTCTGAGTAAAATAAAATCAGTATTTTCAGTATTTTCAAGATTTGTTTGAAAGACACATTTACTGTCTAATGTTTAGACAAACTGGAGTAAACAAAACAAAATAACAAATCGGGTGATCATCAGTCGTGCAAGTTCAATGACTCACCTGAGAGTCTTTAGCTTACCAAGACTGGTCTTCCTTATGTTTCCCCTATTAGAGACAAAAAGCTATTTTCATGCGAAACATGTTTGAAAAGTCTCCCTTGTGTCCAAACAGAGACAATCGCTGCCTATTGCATAGATGAATGTCAGTTGGTACAGCCAATGAAATACTAAAAGTGACAATATGCTGCATTATTGGCTGTTTTGTGAAGAAAAAAAGGTTGAAAAGAGCCTTTTAAATGTTGTAATAACTGGCTTAAAAATAAATAAAGGTTTAACTAAATATAATATAGATGGGCTAGAAATAAATATTGATTTTTTTTATCTGTTAAATGCTTTCGTCTTGGAAAATACAGGGCATACCCTTAGGAAAATGTGTGAGGTATTCATTTTCTGCTTAATTGTTATCAGTTTTTATTGATTTCAGCCTTTTTTATGGCTTAATGCTGTGGTAAGATTGTGTTTCTCCACAAATAACTTTCAACTGTGTTCATTAGCAGGCATCTGTTTGCAAAGAAAAAAACATTAGATGTTTTTTTTTCATGCTCTTACAGTAATATTGAATATAAGGGAATAAAATTCATAGTGTTATCTGTAAAGAGAGACTATTACTATGCATGTACTCATAGGAGTTAATGAGCAGCTCTTAGTTTAACTTAAGTATGCCTTAATAGGGGTTGTAACATGGGTTTTAATCTAACTTAGTTCATAATTACGGAGATGAAGTTGTTAAAAAAATCAGGTAATATAACTTTAAGTTGTGTCTGCAAGCATTTTGCTGATACTTGTTTCTCGGTTAAGTCCATATGTGTCAGACTGCTCAGAAAATCAGTGCTGCCTGTCTTCCCACATCAATTCATTCATCTTAGACAAGTCAATTTCATGTTTCACAGCAGGGTCATTGAAAAGCATGTAGAACTTGAGTGCTTGCAGGGTGGTAAGCTATATGTGATATGGGCATCGGTATTTAAGTTCCCTCGGATAAATCATTTACGTCAATTCAGTTACCGATGAGGCATGAATACATATGGTGAATTCCATTCAGACGTGATTTATTTTAATTGTCACACTGGGACCTGCTATTACACTGCAGCAGAATGGGTCACTGCATTAGAAAATTAAAGCAGAGGCTCTAATTTGAAATCTATTTGTAAATTCTGGCCTGTGGGATAAAGATGTGCTGAGCGCATATAAATGCCCTCCCACAGTGGCTTGAACTTCCTCTAAACTGGCGAACAGCCACCTGGGTGGGTCGCTCACTCTCCAAAGCCCACTCCGCCACTGTGCTGTGTCTGAGGGAACTCAAATTAAGCTGCAGTAAAGGCACACGTCTTACATGAATGAGCATACGTTTGCAGTGTCTGGGGTGCTGTGCGACGTGTGAGGTCAGCAAGTGTGTAGCGTGCCGGAGGCTACTTATGTTCTGAATTTCATTCGCCCTGTTTTCATGGATCATTTAATACCTTCTCTCATCCACTTTAGGATATATCAGTAGAAGTTGCAGGTAGCAGTTGCATTTGGCAGTGACCCTTTGGATTTATGAAATTCAAGTTGCAAAACTCCTTTGTATTTAACACTAATGTTAAAAAC
Source organism: Acanthurus tractus (assembly GCA_029783725.1). Classification (NCBI taxonomy): domain Eukaryota; kingdom Metazoa; phylum Chordata; class Actinopteri; order Acanthuriformes; family Acanthuridae; genus Acanthurus; species Acanthurus tractus. Next base: position 11,230,732 of record JAQNCA010000007.1, on the reverse strand, counting down.
TGTTACTTTGTAATGTGACAGCACTGTTACAACTGATTTCAAGTGCATTTTTTCATCCAAATTGCTCACTGTTTGTCACTGCCAGTGTAAAAAAGAAATGTAAGCCTAAGCTTCCAGCTGTGCAATGTGAGACTGCTCCCAAAAGATGTGCTGTCATATCTACTGGCAAAAGGGCCAAGACCCCCAAAATTCTGTCTGACAGGTTAGAGTGAGCTGCTCCTTCATATGGCCTTTTGACTTTTGCTTTCTTCAGTGCCTTCTCCACATTGATGTCTTGTACAGTTTGGGATTGCAGTGTTCGAGATTTGCTTTAAGGGAGAAACAGACTTCATGGTTCTATTCAGACTATCCGGAAAATATGACTTCTCTCCCTCACATTCAACTTTTCCTCGCTTGTCTTGCATCTTTTGGCAGCATCACAGCAGGAGCTAATGATGAAAGAGCGGGTTTTGATCTGAACGTGACCCAGATTGGCAGTGATACATATACATAAAACCGAGTTAGCGAGTTAGTTCTTTCAGGCTCAGCATGCAGAGGTGTGTGTGAGTAATATTACAATATGATTATGGAACAAATCAAAACACTGCTTAAGAATCCGCTTCAACACAGTGGCAAATACCCCATTTAGCATATATATTTGACATTAAAAATAAATACGGAATCAGATAATGCTCAGCTCAGTGTGTGGTTATATGCAAATTCTAGGCAGCTGCTTTCCTGTATCTAACCCTACTGGCAGAGGAGAATATTATTTTATTGTTTTATGCCAATGTATTTTTAAATTAATGCTTTCTACAATATATTCATGTAATAGATTGAATAAACTACATCTATATTGTTTGAGTTGGACAGCTAACACTCTCGGTTACAATGAAGTGGTTCCTGCTGTTAAAAATGTAAAGGTAATTTACAGTTTTGTTGGCTTTGGCTATTTAACGTTAAAATAAACAAATCTCATGACCCAATGCTACTTCACCACATCATTAAACTATGTTTTCATTATAGTCCTCAGAAAATTATACAATGTAAGATTAGGTACAGTGAGTAAATGAGCCTACCTACGCTACATCTCTATTCATGCAGTACCGTTTTTAACATTCATCAAACAGTAACCATAACAATGTGCACACTGACAGATTGATCATTTCCATCACAGCACCTGCGCAGAGAAAAGGTAGTTTTCTTTTATTCTGTGAGGACTCTGAATCTCATTTTATAACTAGACTTATGTATTCGTTCCCTTTAAAGCAGAATCACTTGCTTCCAAATGGGCTTTTTTTTTGATAATGATCAATCATCAGCAGTGAGCAGTGGGTCTGAAATAATGAGATCTTATTTCCCTTTCATTCTTCCTTTTCCTTCCAATAGTAAAGTCAAGTTTAAGTAAAGAAGGCGGATGATAGATTAGTTGAGAGGGTTTCTGGCGAGGGGGATGAAGAGAAAAAGAAACCATGGAACAGCAGCTGTTCCATCAAGCTTGGATAAAAGTGCTGCGTAATGTGCCCCCCTTTTGAAACGCTGTGGTACGTCTAGATCCCCCATTGACATCTCGACAAGCAGAGAAGGAAGTACAAATGAGATCATGACAATTGGAAAAATTCCCTGGAATGTCATTCAAATCTAAAAATAAAAAGCGAGGCAAATCAATTATCCAGTTTGTGGCCTACAAAACAGACTGTATGAAAGCGCATGAAGCTCAGGAAACACAGCGCTGAAGTAAGCATGTCAGGGCTTCTGAGGAATAGTAGGAATGATAGGCAAGTGTATGTGTGTAAATCTTTCAATTGACATTTCATCAAGTCCGTAATGTCCCCCCATAAACTTACAAATCACTGAACAAATTGTCAAAATTTACAAACACATCTGCTGTGGATGATTTGCCTGATGTCAAACACTGTATCCCTCAGTCAAACTTCTCCTACATAATGACTTTAGTGGGAAGAGATATTGTCCATGGAGAGAAACTGTGTAAGTGTTGCAAGCCTCATTGTCGATAGTTCATGTTTGTGGGAAAACAATGTTGTGTCCAGAATAACTAAGCCCAAAAAGAAGTTTAAAAAAAGAACCATCCTGCACATTTGCTGAATTTCAACTTCTTTTAAGTAGTCCACCATATGTGAAATACACTTTCTCATGAAGATTTAGATGAGAAATTTGACACCACTCTCATGTTTGCCTGTAGAGTAGAAGGATACAGCAAGCAGCCGATTAGCTAAGCTTAGCTAGCACAAAGACTGAAAACAGGGGAAAATAGCTACCCTGTCTGTGTCCAAAAGTAACAGAATTTGCCTACCAGAGCCTCTAAATCTCACTAATGAACATGCCATACATTGTTTGTTTAATCCAAGCAGGACTATTTCCTTTGGCCCTGTCACTTTCAGGAGTCTCTGCTAACTTTGTGAGCTAGAAATGTGAGTGGTTGGCCTTTCGACAGAGTAGATCTAGTTGTTTTCCAAATTAGTAGCTAGACAG
>JAQNCA010000007.1:11163258-11175388 GCA_029783725.1 Acanthurus tractus | reverse complement strand
GCAGCCTTGCTTTCACCAGACACTGGTGAAAAGTCTGTGGGCTTATAATGTTTGAACCATTCACAGGAAAGCACAATCAAACCATGCACAAGGTAGTTAGTAATATTTGTCAGGTCTTGTGATAATTTAGCAAAATTAAGATTTCTGCCAGTTTGTTTTTATAGCAATCCAATTAGTTTGGTTTCCCAGTATTTCCCATAATGTAAAGTCTGGTTGACTTACTTGAAATCTTTCGACTGTACTGCTCTGTTTTCTGTCTCTTTTGCTTACTGCAGCAGTGCCTCCAAAATGGCAGGTGACGTCATCACACGTAGCATAAAAACATACACATGTGACTGACAAAGACTGATTAAGCTGTGCAAAAATAAACCCACACGATTGGAAAGTGAAGCTTTTTATATGTAAATCTAAATGTTTGTGAGGCCTTGTCACAGAGAGTAAGAGTGAGACAGACAAAAAGTGAAAAGAGCATATAATGTAATATGATCCTCTGAGGTAATGAGGTGTTTTTTTCTTTCGCTGATACTTATTAAATGCTACCACAAAAGCTTTTTCCCACTTTGAATTCGAACATAACTCACAGCAAATGTGCCATTACACTACACTGGCCCCTGCCATGGCCTCATTTCAAGGTGATTAAGATACTTATCAAATTTATTTTGCTGTAAAAACATCAGCGAGAATTTTTTTTTTTTTCCCCCTCAGGTCCCTTCAGAGACCAAATTTTGACACATTTCCACACTCAGTTTGAAAGCACGACAATAAATCACACTACACCGCAGGGGCCGTGAAGCAAACTGCACTTCGGTCCAATTTTTTAATCCTGGCTAGAAACCCTCTTCCCTCTCCCCACTTGCTCCTCAATCCACTAGCCCAACAGAGGGAGGCAGCCTAAATGCACCATCAGCATTGAGGTTTGGCTGAGCTGCTACAAGGGTATTATGTTCCAAATTCTCTCCAGCTGGAGTGAGGAGAGGCTCGCCCATCGTCTTTTTTAACCCATTCCCAAATCACACACACACACACACAGATCAAAAAAAAAAATTTGCCCGGCTCCTTTTTTTTTTTTTGATACCCACCATCCATCCTGTTCTTGCCTTTCCTTTCTCCATCTCCCCCAATTCAATGTTTAAACAATTGGGCGCCCCGAGAAGTAGCGTCTGAAATTTTTAGGGGTCATCTGGGAAGGCCCCTTTTACAGTGGTCTGGGGAGTAATGGAGAGAAGAAGAAAAAAAAAAAGCAGAAAGAGAGTGTGAAGGTGGGAGGGTGTGTGGGGAGGACGGAGAGAGAGAGAGAGAGAAAGAGGAAAAAGGAGAGAGCTGCTGGGGCAGGTGAAAGCTGTCCGCATACAAGGTGGCGATTAGGGGAAAGTGGCCCTGTGTGAGGCTGGAGGAACATCTGTGCCTATTACCGCAGCACACAAAAGACCGGGACTGGAGGGCAGGGGGGCGGGGGGGCTGCAGGGGAAAGACTGTGGTCTCCAACATGAGCAGGGGCCTCACCAAACACCACAGGCTGAATTGCATGGCCCAATTTGAGGCTTTCAGCGCTGCTCGTCATTAGCATTTGAAAAAAAAAAAAAAAAAAAAAAAGAAGAACGAAAAACGCAGGAGCTAGCGAAGCCAGTGAGTAACTCATGGGGTTGGAGAAGGAGGAGAGTGACTTAAGAGCTCAGAATGAGATGGAAGCTCCCACTCCACCCAGCAGCACCACCCAGCATCATGGCCGTAAGCACTTTTCAAGCAGAGGTCTGTTAAATGGAACATGTTGTGGAGTCATATCTACTCCATCGCTGCTTAAGATTACGGATGATTATGCAAACGTCGGGGGTGGGGGGGATGATGAAGGAGTAGGAAGATGGCTACGATATCTGTTGATATATCTGTTAATCAGAAATGACAGGGCGTACACCCAGCGAGGCTTTTCAGACTTACAGGATGCTACCGTATGCTTTTCCAAACAAGTTGTCACAACCGCACACTTTCAGCATCTAACCGTGAACTCACATGCTCTGTGGAGAGAAAAAAGGCAAAGCCCGGGGACGCAATGCATCCACATGCATAAATGCGCACTGTATCTCAGCATGGCAAATGAGTGTTCAATTTGACTCCCAACATTTTGAATAGCTGCATTTCAAAGTGTGTCAACCTGGTTCTAAAACACAGCTAATGGATGGCAAAAGCATGAAAAATAAAACACTCATTCTGGTGAGCGCTGCATCAAACTTGTATACTGGATTGCACTCTTTTTCAGAATTGAGAACACTTGGGAGGGAGATGTATTACTTATTTAAATGCCACAAGGCATATATCTGTTTGCTTAAATATTCCAATTTATTCCAAGACAGTAAGTGCCTTGCTGGAGTGAATTATGGATGACAAATCAAGACGCTGAGTTATTAGTTATGACACCATACGGTTCTGTCTTAGTCAATATGTCTCTCTTTGAGATTGGGATAATTTAAGTGGGGAGTGTTGATCTGGCAAGCTGATGAGCAATCCAGATCTGAGGAACACAACTTTACATCTGATCTACAAGCAACATAATCCGCAGTGCGAGATCACAATACAGGAATCACAAACTTGGCATCAGCGCTGTGAAAACTCGCCTGATGTCAGCTTCTTAAATTGTTTAACAGACCGATTTTCCAGCACAGCCGAGGAGGACTTTTCATTACAGCAGGATTTATGGTTGACTAAGACCACTGTCACTTTATTTGTCGTAAGGAGGGTCAAAGCAGAGAGGCAGCACCTTATGTAACACTGCAGCAGAGACAAACATGTGGACAGACTTCCTTACATCCTCAAAGTTTTTTTGAAAAATTACCCCTCCTTTTTCTTCCACAAGGCCCAATAACTCACTATCATCTGTGAGAGCAAACATGGCGCCTCTAACAGCCCAGAGCTAAGCAGTCTGTGTTTAAAATAGAGGAAAAAAAAGTGTTCAATATTTTTGAACTATTTGAAAAAAAAAAAATTGTGTTAAATTAATTTAGCCTCAGGTTTCAATTTAAGCACCTAAACATTAATTTGCGCTCTAGGTCGCTGTGCTCATACTGTATGCTTTAATTGACTATTTATAACATTTAATTTGAAATCAGACCTGAGATAGTGTGCTTGAAGGCCGGCAGTGTTACCTGATTAACTCAAATCTGGATTTAAAGCCCATCCATAATATTTATACAGTTATTTTGGATAATAAGAAAACAATCGAGTTGGTCTGTTCACTTAAAGTTGCAGTGGTTTTGCATGTTTATCGCAACACACTGACAGGACACAGTAGCTGCAGCAAGTCGAATTCAAAATACTGCATGATTACCCCCAACTGTAACATTTAAGCCCTTTAGTCACTTTACTATCACAAATATCGCTGCAGTACGGATGGGTACACAATCTGTTAGAGCCAGTGGGAAATCAGCAGGAAGGGCTGACCCTTTTTTCTTTTACATAAGTACATTTTCTCGATCTTGAGCTAGATGTGTAAAGACATAACAATACATTATGCATGTTCGAGAAGTAATTTGGTCCTGTCTGATGAAACTCTGCATTAGCGAACATTAAAGCAGGTATAGGTTCAAAGGCAGGTCTTCACGCAACTATGACCACGGCGCTGAAACACAAAAGATCAACAGGAAGCTCCGGCTCCGCGGCTCTTCAGATGGCGTTACAGTGTGCTGGTTTTAATCATTTGACTGTTTGTGTTATGAGGCCTTGAGGTGACAATGGTGAAACATTAAAGCAGGTTTTGAACTGAATATTAAAATCCGCCCATCTCATCATTTGAGTAACTGCTTTCAAAGGGTTTCAGGATTTCAGGGCACATAAATGTTTGATATGCTGCGGGAGTGATGCATGAGGGCTACATTGTGCTTGAGCAGCACGCAGTCTGAAGGTCATCAGATCTAATTGTCATATGGGCTGAGTCTTGATTGCTGCAACGAATCCCCACAAGGTTCACAGGAAGCCCGGTGTAAGGGAACTGCAGAGTGTTTTGTCAGCACATTTTCGTGTTTACTGAAAATAAAGCGAAAAGGAGGGCGTCCAGGTCAAGTATTCTAAAGAAAAGCCGGCAGAAATGCAACATGTACATTGACAGAACAGTCACTTTCTCTCTTAAACGCCTGAGAAGACTGTGTGTGCTTTGACACACAGTGTATCTACTGCACGCACTTGAGTATCCACACTTGAAGAAGGATAAAAGTTATTTGCATCCTTGCAAATACTGATCAATGCAGACTAGTCGTCCTCTAACCTCTCCATCAGTGCAGCAAAGCAGGGACCGGCTCAATTCTTTTCCCAACATATGATGTAAATGCTCTGTGGTGCACATTTAATGTGATGTCATTGTACTATTGACATCCAGGGATGGACCGGCGGCCGAGGCTGATTTGTTTAATATCTGGCTGAGAGAATTCTATTGACTTTCCTTTTTTTCCTCATCTGCTCACAAGATGAAAAAAAATCTTCCTACCCAGAAGCTCTGACCTAATATGCCTTTCTAATGTTTTTCAGAAGGACATGCTATATTGCATATGTGTGTGTGTATGTGTGTGTGTGTGTTTGTGTGGACTGTATGTGTATGTATGTGTGTGTTTAGCTCCATTCAGGACTTATATCGATATGAGCCTGGCTTAATCCTTTCACTCTGATGGCTTCAATGACAGCGGCACACCATCAGATAAGAGGTCATTGAACTGCAGCAGCCACCTCTTCATTCAGAATAAATGGGGTGCACCAAGAGTGCACCTTACTATGTGCCGCATTGCTCTGGTCATAATGAAAATGTAATGCATTTTGGGCTCCAGCTGCCATCACTGCCGAACTACACAGAACTGATTCTGTTGATATTACTGGTATAACTTCACCAATTTGTTCCAAGGAATGATGCACACACAAAGGAGAAATTTCGGCATTCTTCGTATATGAACTTACTGTCCAGCTTTCTTAGAAAAAATTCAATTCAACCTGTTTTATTCGTGAGCTTCTTGGCTCAGTCTCAAGCTGCATTAGAGTGCACACTTCTACTGCACCGGTTTGTTTTTCTATACCAGAACATTGTGGTTGTTCTGGTTTTTCAGCTCGAAATTGAAAAACTACTGTGGATGTACCTTCTAAATTCCACATGCCTATCAACCTTGAGGCCAATATGTGGTATGCATCTATCAAAGTCGATGTCAGACTAATGCTCTTTCCTGTATCTTGGCACAGCATGACCATATGGAACCGAAGATGTTTCCTTTTGCTTGGCTAACCAGTCAGGTTGAAAGGAGCGTGCAGCACGGGGAGCGAATTCTTTCTAAAAAACCATCTAATATCCACACGGATGTTGCTTTTTTGCTCTGTCTGCCTCCAATCCCATGGAGGGACATGAAAAACCAGAGACCACAGACAACCTTGATTGAGGCGCAGCTGAAACATGCTAATGCCCTGATTTTGTTTTCATTGGGAGGGCTCCCTGGCTGTGGCATATCATTTGATTTTTGCATGCATCGAATCACTCTGTGTGAACTGTCACAACATGTGTTTCTGTCTGCTGATGCCTCAACAAGCACTTCTCTTTGAGCAATCATCTGGGGACAACGCTGGATGTTTATTTTGGCAGAAATCCCATCATGCATTCATGCCCATTTTCTTTGGTCCGAGTAGCGGCCCTGCATGTCATCATAAACTCCACTGAAAATAGAATATGCACACGTGGGGGCCTAAGCAAAGCAAAAACATGGAAATCTGAAGAGCCCCACAGCTTTAAAGTGCTACAGAACCTGAGCAATTTGCGGTAAACTAATTATAATCCAATTTTCTAATTTCTCTCTCATTCTCATCGCTGTTTTCCACCTCTCTCTCCTGTCCTCTTCAGTCTTGATAGTTTAAGAACTGGCCCATTAAAACAACCAGCGCTTTTTAATGGCAGCATGTTAACGCAGCACAAAAAGAACAGTCTCCTTTGCCTGTTTCTTCATTTAAATTCAATTATCACAGAAGAACAGTTAGACAGCAAGGGGAATAATAATAAGGAGGGGAGTGCACATGGATGAAGGTGTGCAATGGCCGCATGGTGACATCTTTTGTTCGGTTTCTCGGGATTGGCAAGATAATGGCGCAGGCTGCTGCGAGGGGGGCCAGGAAAAGTGGAGCTCACCACGCAGGTTATCTTTCATAGTGTACAGGATAATCACAGAGTGGTGATAGCTGGAGAGCAGCAGAGACATATCTTCTTGGAGATCAAGGTCAAAACAACTCAAAGGAAGGTGGAAATTCAGTTTCAAAAACACTCACAGCTGCCTGAAACATATTGATCTAGCCCCTCTCTTCCCTCTACCTCCAAAGTCATTTCTCTGATAGACTCTGGGTAGAAATACATTATTTTCTTGTCATAAGCACCACAATGTATCACTGTTAAGAATATACTGCACTTATAGAGAGAGTGAGGGAGAGGGAGGAATGTTAAGAGCTTGGCGAGCTGCTATTGAAATAACAATCCACAGAGTGACCTCTGCCGCCCATCAGTCCTGTAACACTCTGCCGTTCCACAAGCCGAGATTTCCATCAATCACAAACACATGACTGCAAATTAAGAGCATCAAGGACTGGATGTCTGAGAACACCGATTAGCCTGGTTGAGCTCTGAAAACGACTATTTGTCAAGTATGGAATTGCTTTAATTAGGGTTTAGGGTATGGATGAATGCTACGTGTCCAGTCTGGACTCGTGCGTGCCTTTAAAAATGCATAGCTGCTTTACACAAGGAATCACTCTGCAGAAACTTTACACAGACAGATCAATAACAATGCCTGGCACTGAGTCCTAAGGCATTGCAGTAAGCTCAGCCACTGATGTATTTGAGCCAAGTGGCCTCTGCAACAAAGGAAAAGCAACTCCCTCTTATTCCTTTGATTTATGCCCTTGGAAGTTGGCACATATTCCCACCAAAGAGTGTCTAACTATCTGATTGAAGTGCTTGATGTAAAGCAAAATTGTTATCCTTAATTCGCAAAGAGTTGCAGATCAAAGTATATGAGAGTGGCTTTACTGAATAGATTATTTTGCATTTGATTTTTAAATTCCTTCAAACTGATGAAACTAATTTCCAATGCTTAGCAAGGCAGTGATGGGAAGTGAGCATGTTTATGAGGCTCCACATTGTTCCACCAGATGTAGTGTCAATACTAAGCAATTTAACTCCGTTGTCTCCTTTCGAATCATTTATTGTCATCTGGCTGACTGACTGCGGGATGTTGTTCAGGCGTTGTCACTTCCAAGTCCTCCACCTCTCCTCCTTTGTTCTGAGCACAAATCCTTCTTTTATTATCCAGGCGGCAGCGTAAGGTCCTGACCCCACTTCCCTATTGCAGTTTCCTCCCCCGTTTGATGCCTGCCTCCCCCCTCTCTCTTGGATTATTGTAATACTCTATGCACTTGCTTTGATGTAATAACTCTGTGCAACTTGTAGTCGGTGTGGAATTTGATGGAGCAATGGCCTGACAGATGAGAAAGCGCAACAGACAGCTTGTGTCAAATGTATCAGTGTTTCGGATCTGTCATACAAGCATCCATTCTTTATAAGGATTTGTTCGAATACAAGCTTCTTGTTTTCCTCTTCTTCTTTTTTTTCCCTTATCAAATTTACGGACTGCATAAATATTTTATTGGACAAATTCACTACTACAAACAGGATGTCAAGCAACTGTTCTTTCACAGTGTAATCACATTGAGTTGGGTAAATTCCTCAAATTATCCATCGCTGCTATTAATAACCTTGAATATATTGAGTGAGGAACTACTTAGAAATAAATAATACAAATAAATATACTGGCCATGCACACTGTCATCAGTTTAAATGTATGGATTTAAACAACTTAATCAATTTGTCAAAGTCAAATTCATGAGTAGCTACTGGCACAACTGTATATCCAGTCGCTCTTATTATCTACTGCCAGTTTAATTTATTGACTGAGGACTTAATTGATTTACTGACACTCTTCTCAAAGTCACCTCATCTGAAATGTTCCAAAACAACAACAACAGTTCAGTAGCTTATAAAGCTAAGTAACTGTTGTTTATCAGATAAAGACAAAGCTAATTGTAGTAAAAATTGTGCTGTTATTTTAAAAAGTATATAAAGTTTAAAAAAACGAATATATATGGAGTGTCTCAAACTATTATAACTCTGGTGTTGGGGGAAAATGCCACTAATACTAACAAAAACACTGGCATTGGTATCAGTGAGTACTTGAGTTTATGTATCAATACAATGCAACATATTTTATTAGAATTCCTCTTTGCCCTCTGAAAGCCAACACACTCTGCTACCACTTGCAACTACTGCTTAGAGCAGCGAAGAAGAAATGATGTCACGTTTCGGATGCAGCTAGCAATGTGTCAGCTATTTGGCAAGTCTGGATAAGCCTTCCAGTAAAATGGAGACATGTTAAATGTGCAGTGCTCTAGTTTCGAGGGGTAGCACAAGTGTTATCCACATTGGTATCAGATTGGTACTCAATATTGGCTGATACCAAAAGCCTAGATATCTGAATCAGTATCGGGATGGACTAATGGGTATCGGAATATCTCTATCTTTGATGCACCTCACTACTCTGTATAACAGTCACAAAGGAAGAGTGGACAGTTGAAATGTTTCTGCCTTGGAGTCGGCAAGAAAGCAGGGAAAGCGCTAAATCAACATCAGTAGGTTGACACACTAGAACAGGGTGGTTAGCAGCTCATTAAAAGAAGAGGACCATTGTTTTAAAAAAACCTGGAGCTTCTTAACTTCTAAGCAGAGTACAAGATTAGGCGCCATATAACAAAATACATCGTTAATGCCACATTGAGCTGTCATTATTGTTGCTAGCAAGTATATTTTATATAAAAACTAGATGCAGATGCTTTACGATTACAAGTCACACCCGCCAGGCCTTATATGTTTCCTAATGCAAATCACACAACATGACAATGCTAGTTGCTTCAAAAAGCAAATGGTGGTGTAAAGAAGAGGCTTTGTGGCGGAGGTATTGTGCGATCTCTGTCTAAAAAAGGGGCCACAGAGGAGAACGCTGACTGAAATAGTCACCCACTGGCAGACTCATACCAAGAGTCTATTTCTTGTGAGTCAGACTAACATCCTTTGGATCTGAGGATTGACATGGATACAGCGAGCCCACATATCATTCTCCTCAAGGTTGCAGCTTTTTCAATAGTGTGGAAAAAAATAGATTGCTTATGGCCAACACACTGACTTCAAACAGCACAGCTGACAACGAAGTCAATAAATGGGTCGCATCAGGCAATACCGAGAGCACACAAGGCCACGCTATTCTGAGATCAGAACCCCAAACCCAATGCAAGGCATTCTAGGTGACTGAGTTCATGTTGATGAAACTCACCTGCGTCGGTATCCGACAGGGCAGTTCTACTGAGATTTGGACACATCAATCATTAATAAGAAGAAGAATGTGGCTTTGTTGGCTTCACAGGGATTTGCTGGAGACAGTGACACAAACATGCACTCTTTGACTGTTTCTCCCTGGTTTCACAAACACACACACACACGCACCTAAAGACACCTCACCTACACTCACACACACACACACACACACACACACACTGATATGCAGTTTTCTTCACTAGAATAATTGCGTGCCACCCCTGGCTGTCAAGCCATGTCAGTGTCTCGTTAGCGCTGGTATTGGCTGGGTCGTAGCTGGTAGCATCAGGAAAGGTCAGAGTGGCAGCGCCTGCACTGTCACACTGAGCGCAGGCTGGACAAACACAGCAGGCTCTGCCCCGTGTGTGTCTGAGCAGGCCTCATCCATTTCACACACACACGCCTCAGAGAGGAGCGGATTTATTCTGTTACAATAAACAAAATATGCTGCAAAAATATATAACATGTTAAACACGCAGGGCAAATATATGGGCTCAAATTGTGTTCAAGAAAGCCTGTGGCTGTAAATCAGCCTTTGTGAACTTATGGGAAAATGCATAATCAATATAAGTTTACAAGTGTGTAAGAGGGCTGTGGAAAAATTTGAGATAGTCTGAAAAGAATCAGACAAAATATATAGCAATAGTGAGGATGTAGAACTAACTTTTGAGAAAATGTGAGTACAAATTCAAAGCCAAAAACTGCATTAAACTCTCAGCAAGTCCTTCAAATGAAACCACACACTTTCCTCTCGAGCAACAGTAAAGCACACCACTAAACATTTTCTTATCTGGCTGTCCTGCCCCTGCAAAACCACATCAATACTGTGAACCTTCCAAAAAATGTTACCGAACATTTACAAAAACAAATCAGTTTCAGGATGTGACAAGGTTGTGGTTTGGTTAGATTGGTTAGAATGAGCACTTTATTAAGATTAGGACTGATAGGCACTGGCTGTAGTGACTGGTGTTCATGTTTTACTTGGAAAATAGAGAATAGTTTTCTGCTTTAAATCTGCACTCCAGTATTGACAGAAGCATTTCTGTTTCTTAGTATTTTTGTATAACTTAACTTTTTAGGTACATGTACAACTTTAAAATCTTGATTTTTAAAGCCACATTTCTTTCACGGGTTTACATTATAATAAAAAACTATTTGACTTTATACACAGTGTCTTTTTGGCATTTATTCAAGCAAGCCCTTTTACGTTTGTTGTATTGTACTTGTCAGAATCAAGGATGTAAAATGGGACACGCATGTTAATTATGCCACCGCGAGACAGAGCCTCTCACATACAGTACAAACAGTGTTTCCATATTGTGTCAACAGCAGCTCAAACTACATGCTTCAGACTGTCTTGTTTCTCTCCTTCACAGACCTGAGTTTGACTCGCATAAGCAGCCGTGAGTGTGTTTGAGTTTTTTGAAAAACAGCGATGATAAGAGTATTCCGATGGGGGGGGGGGGGGGGTGGTGGATGAAGGGTGAGAGGTGGAGAGACATAAAAAGGAAACCTTGGTGATGCCCTGTCTGCCAAACCCCCTCTGATACACGTCCAAACTCTGACGGGACTGAGACAAAAAAGCTAGACCCAATTTATTTCACTCTGTTGCTAGCCTTTCATTTTTGTGACTGGCGCCAGTGTGCTTATCAACTGCAGAACTATTAGCCGCATCAAATCAATGTGTTCATTGCTCTCTCTCTCTCTCTCCCTTGCCACCATCGTTCTCTTCCTGTCCTTCCCTCCCTCTCTCTCTCTCTCTCTCTCTCTCTGTCTCTCTCTCTCTCTCCTTTCCTCTCACTCTCTCTTTCTGCCAGACAGGTCAGATATTAGAAACCTGTATTATCAGGTCTTCCCAGGATGCTGGTGGAAAAGTTGATTTGCAACGCCCGATTGAATCTACTTATCCTTCATCCTTTTCCAACCCCCAGCCAGCTGCCCCAGCAGACAGGAGCCCAATGGCCCTATCTATACTCAGGTGCCAAGGAATAAAAATATCTATCTACAGAAAGAGGGGGAGGGAAGAGAGGAGAAAGGAGACAGAAAGAGGGAAACGAAGAGAGGGGCAGAGTGTCGGCCCACATGTCACAGCTTTGGACAGCTTGGTGGTGGTGGAGGTGGTGGCGGTGAGGAGGAGGTGGGGGGGGGGCAATAATGTTCTCCTTGCCTCTCCCCATCCGAGCTCCAGCCGCATCCCCTTTTGCAAACCTTTATCTACTTGCATTATACATCCATTTATCAGTCAGCAAACAAAACATGTCACGCCCCCCATACTGAATCCCACCAGCTCACGCCACACACGCACACACACACACACACACATCCACACACAAGCCTTTCAGCCAAAGTTAAATTAGTCAAATCCCTGAAAGGAGGCGAGCGGAGCAAAGGTCACCGAGGGAATTCATTAAATGACTGTAACTTGCGCTAATTGAAGCCAGCTCACGATAAAGGAAACCGGAGAAAAGAAATATTTATCTGTTGACTGGGCTGCCACGGCTGAGTGGCCGTCAGTGGCACAAAGAGAGCCATTACGGCTTTATCTTCCTAAAGAGAGGGGGAAAGTGAGTCTTGGCTGCAGACGGAGGGATGAAGAGTATGAAGAAGGAGTCAAAGTAGGGGGAAAAAATAAAGTGGGGAGAAGGGGGTGAGGTGGGTGAGGTGACTGATGAGGAGAGTGTGGAGCTGTGGCTGGTGGAGAAAAAG
>JAQNCA010000007.1:11148602-11163247 GCA_029783725.1 Acanthurus tractus | reverse complement strand
CCCCCCCCCCCCCCCCGCCGCCCCCCCCCCCCCCCCCCCGCCCCCCCCCCCCCCCCCCCCCGCCCCCCCCCCGCTCAATTTGTGAATGCAATTACTGTAGACCTCCCAAGTCTGACTACTGAATCGAATCAACACTGTGGTGGTGACTCGAGTGCCTAATTTCATTCTGTATGCCCTTCATTCACATGACAAAACAGACAATTAGAGTAATGACTATGGCAGGTGTCCCCGCATAAAGAGGTGTCACCGAAAAACTTCCCCATAAGTGTGATGGCGCTGACAAGTAAGAACGCCGAGCTGCAGAGGCTTGATGGGCTCTGGAACTTTGTGCTCTGCTGCGGTGACACGGCCACAGATCCGAGCGGACAGCTGTCGATGGAGATGCAGATGTCTCTTGGCCAGAAAATCTGCGGGTCCTGAGAATTTCAGACACAGTTGCTCCCTCTGACAAATTCTCCCTGTGCAGAAGTCTATGAGTTATTGGCACGAGTGCACCTGCAATTAAAGCCCCAGAAAGCAAACTCCATTACCGCCGACGTGTCTTTTGGATTTTCCTGCAGACGTTTTCTGACGTCTGAGCCAAATGATGTTTGACTTTCTGGCTTTGGAAACTTTTAATGGAGTTCATTCAGCAATCAACCTGGCCGGGGAGCCGTGTGAACTCTGACTTTGTAGTATTGATCCCTCTCAATGTGTTTACTGGCTGAGGTCACCAGAATCCCTTCTCCAGCCTGTACAGGGGTCAATAATGTCAATACAGTAAATTAGGTAATTCTGCTGTAAAACATCCCTGGATGGTCAATTTCCATTTTAGTAAACTTTATATGCGTGACACACAATTACATTCACACGTCAACATGTCAAGCTGTCACATACTTCTACCGGACAGAGAGCGATTGAATCCGGACCAGGCGACAGGATGTATAACTAAAGGAGCGGATCTATGAGTAAACAAATCACCTTTTGTCAAGTCCAATGATAAATCACTCCTCTATTGAAGATGGAGGATTAATGGCATTTAACCCTTTACAACCTGGCCTCTAAAGAGACAGGGGTCAATAGGACACTATACTTGGGGTTGCTCGGCGTAAACAGTGATTTTCTGATCTTTGGCTCTAAAAACAGAAACCTGATTTTAGAGGATTATAAACCAAATACATTTTGTTTTTTAATTTGTTCCAAGGAATTTGATTCAGTTAAATGTTTTGTTATCACTGTGTTTTGTTGATGTTTGCTTTATTTCCTCACTGTTTAGGGTTTCAGAGACATGTATTGCTTTCTTTGCAAATGTTAATTATTATTATTATTATGATGTACCAGTTATTAGGAGTCAATTAGAGCCTAAAGAAGATTTACGTGTCAGAACTCTTCAGTGAAAAATTGCAGTGACAGGAGGCTAAATATATTTGTTCGTTTGTGTGTACGTATTTTATTTTTTCATTCATTTATTTATTTATGGAATTTGTGGGGTAGAGTGACTTAATTTAATTTTTTTGCATACAAAGATTTATTGTGGTTTTTCAAAGTGTGTGTAGTGTTTGTTTTCAGTTCAGCCTCTGACTGAACGCAGCACTTTTCTGACTTCAATCTTTTCCCCATCTTCTCTGTATGTTTTTTTCATTTCTCCTCAAGTATGCATTAAATGAAAAGAGCTTTGTTGATGTGAAACAGCTGAGTAAAACTTTTTAATCCCAAAAGTTTGAAAAATAATCTCTGAGCTCTCCATCTGATGGTAAATGGTTTCAGCAAACCACAAAAAAATAAATACATCAAATACAGATTATACTGTGTATTTTATTAAATTTGACAGCTGTGGTGTCTGATACTTTTAAACAGAAAAAATGTGTGATTTTCTGCGACAGATTTCATAAAGCATAACTAGAGTCCAAATTATGCTCTATAAGAAACTGCCATAACATCAGCTTAAGTCAGCAAACCAATTAAACTACAATGTGAATTGCATTTTGTTAAGCTATTAAACTGAGGACGGTGTCCCCAGGACCTTAAACAAAATTTAAGGGTTCAGATTTTTTCTTTTTATTCTACCATTTTTCCAACTGATAGCAAGAGTAGAGATACAGTAAAATAAAATGGACATTGAGAAAAAGGAAGACATGACCCCGTGACCCACATCTTGTAGGGGTACTCCAGAAATGTAGTATTGCTTCTTACATAGAGTTTTGGAATTTAAAAAGAGAGTGGTCAAATCAAAGCAGCAGAGGTTGGGGATCCTAACTTTTATTTTCTAGTATTGATGAAGCTCCAAAAACACAAATGAAGCTCAGTTGTGTCTTTTATTAGTCCTCTAATGCCCCCCTTTGCAGAGTGCACAAATTCAGTTTCTAATGCATCATTTTTGTTTGTTATTTTAAGTCCTAAGTTTCTTTAGATAGTGCTGAGAACTTACAATGTACTTCATGCCCCATACTGTCCTGCACACATATGTTAAAGTCAACCATTAATACTGCATATGACAGAAATCATCAGTTATTTCTTTTTTAAGCTCTCTTAAAGTCTCCCTTTTTTACTTCTGGAGAAAGAAGTAAACCGTCAAGCCTGTGCTCTTGAGTCAATTTCAAGATAAAATCTGTGTTTAACGGCACTTTATAGAGTCAGTAATGAAGAGAAATATTAATGGCAAATACGCACTTGCAGGAATACATTATGTAAGCATCAGAGGACTAACAAAGGGGGTATAGTGATTGTAATAAATAGGCAATAGCACCATGAGAAGCATAACTTAAAGTGCTGAAGCTGAATTTGCGTAAAACTTTGCAGCATGTTATGAGGCTAATCCAGAGGCAGACGTTGCTTCTGTTCACCTTTTTGAAATATAAGTCTACTTATCGGCAGATAAGACTTTTTGTAGGTGAGTGAATCATAGCACTGCCTCTGTGATATAGAGACTAGATGGATCTGTATTACATCTGTGCCGTTTCTCTCTGGCTGTCTGCGAGATAGCTCTGTGATTCAGGAGTGTGAGATAAAAAAAAAATAAGAAAAGGATACGAAAAAAGTGCCTCAATTTTCTGAAAGCACTTCCCGTTTCGTTCTGCTCAGGGTGGACACAAAAGGTTGAGCCAGCGGTGAATATTGGAAGAACTAACTGTAGGGCTTGTATAATCACTGGGAATAGTCGGGGGGCGGACAGAAGCGTCAAGCTCCTGTAAAGCACTCCAGACAGACACACATCACACCAGGCCTTCTGAGATTGGAGTCCTGGGTAGGGCCTATTGCTTGATACCACAGGGGAAATAAACTGCCTAAAATAGGCACGAGGGCAGGAAATGGATTTTATTGGAGAACTAATCAAGGGGGCCGTTTTAGTGGGGCACAATTTAGATTTTGATTGGATTCCTACTGACATTGGGCTTATCAATGTGTCTCATACTGGGAGGTGTAATTTGATCTTTGATGTCCACACGGTGGTCTTGATGTATGTCCTGCTGCATGGGCAATGACTGCTGTGCATGTGTTTGTCACAGCAGCGCGTGTGTTTGTGTGGGTGGATGCCAATGTGTATGAGGCTTGTGTATGGGTAGATGTCAGGCAGGGAAGTGGAGATTATGGAGGCTGTCGTGGCTCAAGCCACAGCTCTGCTGCTCGACAGAAGTGCCCCTCCAGTCCAGAAAGAGTAACAAGTAATAATATTTCCATTAATTACAGTCAGTACGGGAGGAGAGCCCAGTGAGCATCAGGGTCCAAAAAAGAAAGCCACAGAGGCGGAGAGAGTGTGACTGTGAGAGATTTGTGTCAGCATCTATTTCCTTCACTGACCTCAATTTTTTTCACTGGCTGAGCCAAAGAAGCACTCTGTAGTTAGTTCCATAAACTTGCACTAACAATATGTCACTTTAAAGTTCAAGCACAGAGAGTTTACATGGAGACTGTTAAGATCATGGAAGTAGTTTCCATGACACCATCATAGGTTTATGAACAGTCACTGTGTTACGACTTTGTGTTACGACTCAAGCAGTTGCTATCTTGACAATCCTGGCCAGCAACTTTCTCTCACTCTCAGTGCCAACACCTTTAATTATATATAACTTAGAGCCTTAATACAATATAGAGAGAAATATATAAATATTTCCTTTTTACAGTTGTCTTGAACAGAGAATTTAGCAACAGAAACTGAATCTGTGTTTTGTTTTAGGCTGTAAACATGTTTATTTCTGCTGTAGAGTTGGGCATTTAAATACAGTGTTCTTAGGAATTTGACTGGGTTTTGGGGTCAGTGGTCATTCGAGAAACTGCAGGTTTTGCCACTTCCACATTTGGCTCCGTATTTTAACCCTGTATCTTTCTGCTTAACTTAGCTATATTTTAACTCATATTGTAAAGTTCTTCTTACCTTTGGTGTTAATAATAAACTATGACCTAGAATTGTTATCATGAACCAATATTACTACTTAGCTCCCTAATTTTGAACTTTTAATGCAGTGTTTCCCAATGTTAAGCAAGGCTGCTCAATTGACCTGTTTGGAAAACAAATCTTCTAAAGTTAACTTAAAAAATTGAACACTCTTAAATTCTTTCATACCTCTATCAGTATGACAACATAATTTGTCCTTACCTTCCAAAACTACTTTATAATGGAGCAGTGCTATGGGCCATGTTGGTTAGGTTTGGGCACAAAAACTTGGTTAGGTTTAAGTAAACACCTTGGTTTGGGTGAATACATGCTCTTTTATGGTTGTGGTTTGGATTAAAATGACTACTTTGTCAGGGTTTGGGGAGGTCCATCACAGTCACAGCAATAAACATGTGGTTGAGCTTACAGGTGAATCATGGTGGTGTTTTGAAAAAAAAAACGCTGACTGTTGGTTTTATAATTGCAAACAAACAGCTGTCTTTGGTGTTAAATCTCCAGGTTTTGTTGACCCATCCATCCCACACTGACTTCCTTCCTGCCCTGACCTTTCCATGTGTCATTCTGGGACATTTGTTCAGTTCAGTAGACCAAGTTTAGTTTTTAAATGATTAGATTATTAATCTACAACTAAAAGACTCCATAGTTTTACTTAGTAATTAATTATCCTGGCATGGACAAAAACACTGCATTCACATGAAGGTGACAAGCACTAATGCTCTCAGAATGACATGTTTAGAAATCAGTAGAATTAATTTGCTTTCCATGATTATTATATCAGAAAAATCACAAATGTTTGTGGCACAGCCATTAATCCACTCCAGCTTTAAAACAATTTGAAACAGAACATCTCAGAGAACAGCAGGATGCTAGTGAATCTTTGTTATCAATAATGAATCACAGTAATTGTCGCATACATAAACAATGGGTTGCATATTAATTGAGATGAAATAGTTTCACTACTGATTATCCTGTTTGTACTCTCATTACTTCATCTCTGCAGCTCAGACAGAATTCATAAGCATTTGTTGAATCTAGTTTTAGTGACAGAGATGTAATTACTGTTACCTGTTTTGTATTTCTTGTATTTATTTGTTGTAGAAATTGTTCATCAAGACACATGCATAAAGCATAACAAGAAAACAGCAATGATAATGAAGTAACAATTCTAATAATGATTAAGAATTTTGTTATCATACATTATATGGCTGCAAGAGATGCAGACATTTTTCTCAGGAGTTGGTGGATGAGTTAAAGAACTCAGACAAAAACTATTTTTCCAACATGATACTTACATTGCTCACTTTGACATGTGACCCTACATCTGTTGATATCTTGCACCTTTGCCATGTAATTGAGATGAGTCAGTGGTATATTGGGCTGTGTTACTGATAGTTTGATTTATCTTTATAGCCTACATTTGTCAAAGATAATTTATTTTAGCTTTAAAAAAACAGATGCAGCTGTAAAAATTCTTATTTTTGTCATTATGTTAGCCAGAGTAGTTACTCAGCGTCAGTAGTGTTGCATCAGCCTCATCATGGATCGATGACAGCCAAGAACTAGCCCAACTTGGCAGCTACGGACGATAATCAAACACCGAATAAGCAATAAATTAGCAGTTAGGCAACAATGTGAAAACACATCTGTGAACAGCAGGCAGTGAATTTGCTTTCATTTGAAAAACTGGCTTCTACCCTTCACTTGTCTGTTCTGCTCATACCATCATGTGTCATGACAAGCGTCTGTATTGAGTTCGACATCTGGTGTGCTGACTAGCAGTATCTGAACCCAATTTAGCTTGTAATAATGTTGGCAGGCCTACAGCATTTGGTTAAGATGCTGTCCAAAGAGGTGCACTTGACTGGATGCTTACTGGCCTTGTGTGTTAAAGTGGGTGTGCTGGTCTGCTGCATATGTCTATTAAATCAATGGAGTGAAATAGATGATGAAGGAATCTGTGCCATACCTCTAAAGGTATACTTAGGTACTCTGAGGGTCTTTTTCTGTTTTACCGTTTCTTTTAATTTCTCCTTTAAGTTTTGACATTGAAAAAGTACTTAAAATATCCTGTTATGCTGAGATGAAGAGCAGAGGCCTTGTTTTAGCGTGCAACACTCTAATCCCATTTAAGTTGCAGCCAACACAGACCAGTGCCAAAATATCATCAAAACCAGGCGGCTTTGATGCCTGGGCCAAGACTTTAAAGACAGAGGAATGTGGTAGTGGGGGCCAGTGCCAGGTGTATAGCACAGTGTAATTAGGCCTGAATCGAATTATAAAACAGCATATAAAATATAATGTCACTTATTTGCAACATATTTTAAGTGTGTTACTAAGATTGCAGATACTTGAGATATAGTGAAACTACATCAGCTAGCAATCAAGTACAAAGGGTCAAACAACTGTGCACGTAAAAAAAGAAAAGGCATGGCATTTGAGTGATCCATAAGAGCAAGAAACACATGTTCCAGGGAAGGTGTCAACAATTCAGAGCAAACTCAGCTGGATAATGACTAGGACATTTTAAAAAAAGGAGGAGACTGGTGAAGCAGGCATCAAGCCTTCAAAAGCACAGACTGACCCAAACTGCTTTTCACGGCTTTGACAGCCCATTCAGCGTCCACACAATTCTATGGAACTATTTTCATGTGTGGGGTGTTTGCGAGATTAAAAGCACTTTGACGCAACATGCGATGTTTGCATGTGAATGGAAGCCATACAGGGAATGTCACATCACTTATCTTTTGTATAAAACTGCAGTGCTCCTCTTGTCAGCTGCAAATAAGCCCATTGTATCCTGCTGATAAAAGGCAATCAAACAAAGTATATAATTGCGAAGTCAAGCATTAATAGCCTTTATAACTACCGCCTAATGCTGAAATAATTAAGAATGTCTCTTACTCGGGACTGGCAATGCAATTATCACCTTGATGACTGTGCCATACAAAGACATTCAGGGGAGGGAGACAGAAAACGAGAGAGAAGCAAATAACTAAAATGATGAGGATAATACAATTAGAGCATGGCTGAGAGGGGAAGAAAACAAAGGGGAGACAGCCTCAAGGCTTTTTCCAACAGGGTTGCCATGTCTACACACTTCATTTGCATCCTTATAATGTCACACAATTATACTAGATAACCATCTAAAGCTGCAC
Organism: Acanthurus tractus; assembly: GCA_029783725.1. Classification (NCBI taxonomy): domain Eukaryota; kingdom Metazoa; phylum Chordata; class Actinopteri; order Acanthuriformes; family Acanthuridae; genus Acanthurus; species Acanthurus tractus. The sequence continues at coordinate 11,155,720 of JAQNCA010000007.1, read as the reverse complement.
AGGGAGCTTGTGCACTCCTTACATAACTATTTTAAGATCTTATTTTCTTACAGTACCATTTTAATATTCTCTTCTTGTCTCCAGCCACCCAGTTAATTTAAAAAAAAAGTAACATTCAAGTGAGCAGGTGTCAAGCAATGCTTCACTTTAGACATTTGCCCAAACCTTCATCATTCTATTTCACTATATTTCAATTATAGCCAAAACGCCTTAAGCTGTGGCGTAATATCAATCGCAGAAGGTGCCATTTTTAGCTACACCTGTATTAAAGATAGCAGAGCTTGTAATGCAATGTGTGATATATACAATAGTGGACAAAGTCATCATCTATAGGAAAAAGGGGCAAATGTTCTTTTCCTCATTTTGCATTATTAAAGGTGGAGATCAAATGAAAAATTCAACAGATGATATGCTGCTTCAATATTCATAGAAATGAACTTTATATTAGAGAACACATTTTTATGGGAAGTAGACTGGAGGCCACTGATTAAATTTCATTGTTTGATCACTATGCAGGGACATTATGGGGTATTACGAGGACCAGCCACCCCCCCACCCTTTTAGCAAACATTCAGGGGCAGTCTCCGAGGCCACGCCACTTTAGCAGGGCACATCACAAGTTTATGGTACTTAGATGTATTTCAAATATGGAAAATGCTGGCTTTTTAATGCAGCGCCTGAAACTTTTTTTCCCCCGTCATGAATAAAAATGGGAGCTGTGTGGGAAATATGTAAGTCACAGCGTGTCTCAAAAAGCAGCACTGTTGCATATTCATATATTTACTGGCAAAGACATCACCTAAGGCGATGATGATTCTGTAAATATGAATAAATCAGATGAGTCCCTGTAGTCCCGGCAGTTTCTGTACTTTTATATTTGAGAGTCGCTCTTGTGTTGTTATGTTTTATTTTGTTTGCCTGTGTTTACATAAGAGTATTAAAGAGTTAATTAAGTTTAAGATAGAAACAAACAGAAGCTCCATTACACAACTATCAGGAGGGACCCTTTAGATACTGATTTACTTTAAACTTGATTTAAATGATTGCATTATGAGTCAGGATCATTTATCTGTCTCTCTCTGTCTCTTAAACACACACATTCACACACACATACGCACGCAAACTCACACCCTCTGGTCAAAGAGATCAAGAGAGAGGGATAGGGGTCCCTGCTGCGACTCTTAACAAGATGGCATTCTCCGAGGTCACAGAGGTTGCCAGAGTTCGTGTCTACCTTTAAGGGACGTGAAACTCTACTCAGGGTTTTCCAACAGTTATCTAATTGGATTAGGCCTCAAAGGGAGGCCCCTTTTTCATCCCTGGCTTTTGTCCATTCGCCTCAGTGCTGAATTGAGCTTAGAGGGCTCCAGACACTGAGGAGGACAGGCAATGGATTAGGTGAGGTATCCTGACCAATTAAGACAAGGCCAGGTGTCGTGCTGATTGCGGGAAAATTGAGACCTCGGGCCGACATGTGTCTAATTCCCCGCTCTCTGCCCCGCAACCACTCATTTGCCTGTCCGCCACACACTCCTTCCCCACTTCCTTTTTTTCTCCTCCGCAAAGGTAACCCGAGCTGCTTTCCCTTGACCCTTCTCTTCCGTGGAGAGCTAATCAGACCCACCTGGAGCTCCCCAGGGCTCTGTTAGCTGCTGGCTCAGCTAGCAACAGCTGATCCAAGAAGGAATCCCTGGGGCGAGCGCCACGGGCCTGGCACCCAACACACACTGACTCAGGATCAGCCAGGGAGATTTTCCAACTGATGGTTCATTGAACCTGGAGCAGAATCACCACCTAGCGATAACAAGGACGTGTGAAGTGTGCATGAGTGTGTATTTGCACCTGGAATAAGTGTCCCTGCAAAAGTTAATGTGGTCTGTTAGTTTGGTGCGACCCACATGGGATTACAAGGCCCCTCTGTATGTCAGTCAGCAAAAATATGGCTTCTTCTGGTAACATGTATGCATTCAGGCACAGTCTCAAGAGATGCATTTCTGCATACAGAACTTTAAATAAATTATCCATCAAACAAGTGATAAAAAAAGCAAAGAAGATACTTTTTATACAAGCCTAATGTGTATATAACTAATTTGTAGGTGTGTCTTCATCTTTTATTACGGTTATTTTTATATTAGGGTCACGTGACCACCTGTTTGTGGGAAACTCATGATGATGAATCCACTGAGAACTATTAGCCAACTTTGCAGTTAATAAGCTTGAGCCCCTTGTATTAGCTTTTCAGTCAGCAACTTTTTATTGTTTTGCTTCACTGTAGCTGCTCTCATGGTGTTATATTCTGGCTGCTGTTTTGAGGAACAAAGTTCAAATAAAACCAGAAAATGTTAGCAAACAGTTGGGGAACATATTGTAGCATTTAGCAACAAAAGCTGAAAATTTTTCTCAGCTAAAAGAATAACAAGTGAACTCCCATTTATCAGGTGACCTAAGACACAACTCTTAATATTTACTAATGTTGCTCCCTGTCTGTTGTATACACTCCAACAGATCTGTCATATCAACTTTAATGATGTTAGCATATGTGTGCAAATATTTCACATAGTATGATAACATGAAAGATGCTGGGGATTCGGTGCAGCATGATCCACAATGCCCAGAATATAATATTATCAAAAAACCACAGACCCTCCATAGGGCAAACAGTAAAAAGCACTTTTGTATCATTTAAAATATGCAGGACTGCACAAAGGCATATATATTTATATCAAAGAGAATGATTCATATATAGTTTATATATGTGCTTTTGCTTCACACAGTCTTTGTTACTGTACAAGGCCACAGGCTCACTAACATCATAGTCAAACAACTGTCACGTGCAAACAACCTCATATTCTATAATACATGTTACGTTGATTCCCTTAACTATTTATCAAAAAAGCAATAATAACAAGAGCCTTTTTTCATATTATTTGGAGCATTAAATTATTCTAATATAGCCAAAGGCCAACTGAAATGGAAACAGGAACATGCAGATCCAGTCCATTATGCATTGTTAAACATTGATCTATGGTTTAATATTTGCTTCCCAACAGCAACGACGATGTGTTATTACCTTGACGGAGGGCCATAATGTGCGCTGACATGCCGGTGATTATTTAAATAAGCTGTGACAATAAATATGGCTCCCCATGATCTGGATTATGAGCCTCACAGAGAAAATGTGCAGACAGAGGAGTAAATTCAAAGTTTGGGGCTGAGGTTACCTGATGTTGAGAGTGAAAAATATCAGTAAGAGTGTGTCAGAAAAGCAACTTATTGTTATATTGAGGTTAGACTGCTGTGCTAGCTCAACAGGAAGTGATATGAATGATTTAAGACTTTAACTTGTCACAGCAAGCCAAAATTTGATTATCCTTGTTGCCAACATGGAAATAACTATATGCATAAGGCCTGAGGAGCTATAGGGCTGATCATACATTGTTTAATCCTCACAGCTGTGCTTCACTGCCTCCATCGCTTCTTCTATGTGCAGAAGTTTCTTGTAAATAGTTACAGAAAAGACTAAATCAACATCAGATTGTTGCTGGAAGTTTCAAAAGTGGCTGTTTCGCTGCAATGTGTCTTGGAGCGGTTAGGCATAGACATCCAGGAGGGACGCGCACATTTTGGTTTGACTACGGATGCAAAAGAATTCCTTTGACAGAGACACAATAAGCAGCAAATCATCAACTAAAACAAACATAAAAGCCTCTTGCCAAACACCAACTGTTATGAAAGGCAGCGCGGAGAGCGAGCATACTGGCATCCATAGCAATTAGAGGAGAAGGGTTAGCGAGGGCTCCGCCTGTCCCAGACTCGCACGCCCGCTCCCACACCTGTTTCTGCTCCTGGTCCAAACCAAAGAGAGAGAGAGAGGGAGCGACGGAGGCTGGTTACTTTGTCGCGGTGCCACCTTACCCCAGCATCGTCTAATGAGATTAGATGGTTCACTAATGAGCTCTACAGTGAGGAGAGTCAACTGTGAAGTGAAGGTCAGAAATTTCATCATCCAAATGTGCTGTTGGATTTCAGGAGTCATTAACTAATAACAAACAAATGATTTAAAGGAACCAGCTACAGTATTTCTGTTGGCTCTTGAGGCTTTCTCTTTTCCTTCTTTCGTTTTTAATGAGCGTCTAAAGTATGAAAGCCAAAAACTGGGAGTTGCTGCACTTCATGAATGGAACTGATTTTGGACAGCGGGTCCACTTTAATTTTACATGTCAAACGCTTTTATACAGGACACCACATGTTTAATAAAAAATCAGCTGATATAATGAGCGTAATGATTTCAAATGGCACCTGGACATTAGCAATGCACGAGTAATTTATGTATTTTTCTGCAGATTTAGTTCAAAACACAAGCACAATGCATTCATTAGGGTGGGTACACAATCTGCTGAGAAAGGCTGCAAGCTCTTCCCACAACTTTTTTTTTCTCTTTCTTTTCTTTTTTTTTTCCCATCCTGCTGCAATATTTCCTAGATGGCCAAGTGGTGAGGTAAGCATCGGGGCAGCAAAGGAGGCACCTTTAATAATGTGCTGACATAAAGTCATACATGTTTAACCAGGTAATAGAAGGCTGTAAAACAATGATCCATATTGGCTTTTAAGACAAGGTATTAATCTCTGGTATCCTTTTGTCCCCTTTCTCTGCCGCTGCATTCAGCGAGGGTTAAATCACACTGACCTTGCTTCAAATAAAATTAATTGTTTCTGGTATTCACTTTATTTGCCACACAGAAAAGCTGCAATGCTTGTGAAATGTTTACCCATATGTCAGCATTCTCCGTTATTGGCACACATATGAATGTTTGCATTTCTTTTTTTTTTTTATACATATAAATTCCAGAAGGATTTCTTATTAGGTGTAATATCCTGTTAACCAATGATAAAATAAATTTCATTTTAGCAATATCAGAAAGATGTAATCAACGTGCAATTTGCTTAAGTGCACAAAACTATCATTTTTGTTAACACTGCATATTTGCTGAAGAAATATTGCAAGCCAGAGTGTATTAGCACAGGGAGCATGCCATGCATCTTTGCATCAGACCTGAGAGATCCTTGTCACCACTGTGTCCTGTAATCTGTTTAATACTGTTTATGTCTGTCTAAATTGAACATGTGGTATGGAATGACTAATGTCCGGCTCATAATTCAGTCATAATACACTGTAGCCTATAGGCACCATCCATGGATGCTCAGTCCATGAGTGCACTCCATGAATAGTGATCCATTCACCCCTCACCTTTAAAAGCCCTGATGGCAAGCCCCATTCAGCTGCAACTGCTCTATCAAGCCTGAACCATCCTTCAGATAAAACAATAAAGATCCAATATGGACACGTATCACTGTGTGTGTGTGTGTTTGGGTGTGTGTGTGTTTGTGCGTATGTGTGTATGTGTTCAGAGCTAGTTCCTGTATGTGGATGATCTCACTGACCCACGTGCTGAAGGAGAAAGAAAAAGAGAGCGCTCGGGGTGATGACTTCTCCACTCACTTAGGGAACTTTGACTTATGAGGTGCACTGCATTTAGCCAAGCTAATGCAAGTGAGGGCTGTGCCATTAACCTCGGGAAGAGAGGCAGGCCTCGGCAGTATGATGCATTCAGATTGGCAGAGGACAATATTTCACCATGACAGGCATTACCAATGAATAATTAAGTGTTTAATATAATGATCTTGAGAGAGAAAGAGAGAGAGAGAGAGAGAGAGAGGGAGAGAGAAAAGAAAGACAGAGAGGAGACAGAGACAGAGACAGAGACAGAGAGAGGAGAAAATGGAAATTCCACAATTCATTGCCCTTAAAACCTATCTGGCATTATTACCCAGCAGCATTGCATGGGGGAGAGGGCTTTTGTTGAAACAAATAGGTTTTTGATGGCTCCGCCAGAGTAGTAACGGTTATTAGGTTTGAGAACTCTTTCATGATGGAAGTGGTATCCTGCCGAGCGGAGATCATGAAATTTTAAGTGGGGAATTTACAGCAGAAAGACTGCGGGACAGTGAGGCCGTCTGGGCCATGCCTGGGGACACATGTGTTTTGGTGAAGCATAATGCTGGTCTAATGTCACTGCAAATAAATAGTTAACAAGCTGGAGATAGGTGTGCTGTTGGAGCTGCAGCCCAGCTCACAAAATATCCTCTTTCTTTATTTGTTTTTACTAGAAGAATTTAGGGTTCGGTGTCGGAGTAAAAACAAGTCATTTGGGAGAAATGAAACACATCTACAACAGGCCAAATGTTACTCTGCCAAAACCATGTCAAGTAGCTCAGCCCGAGAGAGAAGTTGTTCAATCAAATGCTGATGAAAGAAAATCAAAAAAAAAGATGCTGAGATAAAGCAAAACTGCCCAAACTCCTTCAACATGACTGGCATCATGTCGATACAGTGCAGAAATTGTTAAATGAACCACGTAACATGTGAGTTTTTAAAAAAATCTGTATTATAGTCCTCCTCATAAATGATATCACAGCTTTCCAGGAGAGCCTGACAAATACTGAGTTTTTTACTGAAAAAAAAAAAAAATGCTGATCAGGTATCTGTGATATATGGACTATTTGCTTTTTAACATGAACTCATACATAACATTAACATTCCTGTTAACGATCCCTCAAATTTGGCCAGTAAAGAATTTTGACTGAGATATGGGCTGAGCAGCACATCTTGGCAGGCAGCAGCATGGCTGTATTAACTAGATACTGTGTTCCAGCACATTGCTCACTCTGCATACATGCCAGAAAAAATGTTTCAGGCTTCCTCTGAATCCTGCACTTTTTGGGGCTTGCAGAGAAATGTGCATTAGAGTCCCTCTAAGGCGCATATGAATGGCTTTAAACAATGCAGCTCTTTTAATTTTAAATTTTTTTATGTAATGGCTCAAAGTGAGACAATACAAAGTCATTTCTGGGTGTTTGTGATGGAAGGAGAATGATTCTCTAAAGGAAAACATCTTCTGGCCTTTTTGGCATCAAATGACCACAATTTGTGTGTGTGGTCACTGTGCCAAAGCCCTGTGCCTTTACAGGTGGCTTGTTTTTATGTTTTGAAAGTATATTTTTGTCAGGGGCATCCAGTGGACAAATCTGTTCAAATGCCACAAACAAATGAGACGTCA
>JAQNCA010000007.1:11122697-11145187 GCA_029783725.1 Acanthurus tractus | reverse complement strand
TATATATATATATATGTTTTATTAGAAAGGGAATAAGGAAAAAAACATTTTGTTCTTGGATTTGCTAAATTGAAATATATATCACATCACAAGCTGCATCCTACATGCAATACTACTTTGGTCCACCAGGTGGTCATGACTCAAACTTTGGAAAACAGTGAGTGACTAGCAGTTACTCGTAACGGTTACTGGGTTTATATATTCACTAACGGCTCATCTCCATGCAGTAATTATCAATCCAGTTGAGCTGGTTTTAATTTAATCTTAAGTTAATTACCTTTATAACAAGGCTAAATTTGAGCGGATGCAACTGGCTGCTGGTGAGCCTGCTAGAGACGCTTTGATCACTTTAGAACAGGAGTCTAATGATTAACTGTGGAATAATTTGACCAGTTATCAAAGGGTTATCAAAGGAGTACACATGTTCAGGTAAAAAGTAATGATGGGAAGCATCAAAGGTTTGAGTCTATGCTAGAATTATATAGATTCATACCCATATAGAACACCCTCATAAAGTGATCGGTTTTATTGCTGTGCACCTTTAGTCCGAAAGTTATCAATCTCATCTTACATTACTTCATAATGCATAAATGGAAAATGCCATTAGGGTTTCTTTTCATGCTCTTAACATATTAATTGGCATTGCAGCGAATGTCAGATCGTACAGTAAATTGTATCCAGTGAAGTCAGCGACACCTGACCTACTGAAAATTTTACAGTGTGCTTATACCTTCATTTATCTACTCAATGTGCCCATGAATATTTAAGGTTGACAATTAAACCCCAGCTGACCCGCAGGATGGAGCCGGACCAGCGCTGTCAAAGTGAGGCAGCATAAATGCGCCCACACAATCACTCTCATCAAGAACCCGAAAATGCAACCCCCACCTTTTGCGTGTACACAAATCTGCACAGGCTCTGTCACAATGTCACACGGTCACAGTGACACGGCTCCTGTGTGACAGACACATCACATATGTGTCATGTTTATAGGGGCATCCACAGACAAGGTTTGTGTTTTGTGCATGTAAATGTTGGGGCAGGGTCAGAGTTAATGCATGTCAGCATCCTGCTTCACCTTGATTTGATGATGCAGTGCAGAATGTGTATGGGGGGTAGCAACACTAAAAGTTGATGGAGAACGCTGTGATAGCACACTGAAGCACCATATTGTGTGTTACAGCTAAAATAGTTTTCAGTAACTGACACATTTGCAAAAGTTACATAAATGTATGTTAAGGTAAAATAATAGGCATGTTATATAAAAAGAGCTTTAATCAAGACTGTTCAACATTAACAATGGCTCACATGACACTTTGTACATTTTCACATGTGAAAGGAGTCTCCTACTGTGACTAACCTACAGAGAAGTATCTGCAGACTACATTTCCATCAGCTGTGCAGAACATTTAAGTGTCCTTCAGCTTCCTTTTTTTGTTTTAACTCTGCTGCCTTGGTTTGTTCTTAATGCTCTCATCAGCCCACAGTTCCAGCCACAGCAGCCAGCTGTTTCTATGACACAACAATACTCAAAACTCTGAGCGTCAAACAACAGACAAAGTTAGCAACTAGCTGCTAAATGCTCCACTGTGTACACCAACTAAATAGTCAAAACTTTTCCTCACAAGCTGGTTAAGACCCAAAACAGAGTGAAAATTAAAGTGACTCAATTATTAGCTTAATTATATGTAATAGGTGGGCATAATTTAAGCAGCAACTTCTATGGCTAAAAAAAAATAAGCCAACAGAGAATGACCAAAAACTGCAGTTCCTCAAATGAGCTGATGTCGAAAACAAGTCAGTCCCCTTGTAGTGTCATATTAAAATACCCAAACTATACTGCAGATACACACGCTTAAGCCTGGTCCAAAAACTAGTTAATTGCTTATAATTCATTTCCCTGTTCATGACACAATTTGGTGGATAAATATTGATATAATTTACTCATTAAAATTACATTAAGGGTAAAAAATTTAGGACCTGGTTGCTACAATAGACAGCAGCCTCTATCTGCCAATGCTAGGAATGCGTACTCCAACGAGCTCCAGCTTCTCATCTAAATATTGTCACTTCCAGCATCGAAACAGCACAGGATGGTAGTGGCCATAATGGCTAGCATGACATTTTAAAACAGTAGCTCTGACGTCCCGTTGGCCTTGTCCACTATTAATTTTAGTGTCTATAATAGGAACTAGACTTCAGATAATTGCTTATTTTGCTCCACATCTGTTTGAATTGTAAAGAGGAGAGTTCATGCTGACAAATTTGTTATATCGACTGACAAGGTGATTCTATGTCATTGTATATGTTTACAGTTTGTTTTTGCTGCCCCAAAGTGGCCAAGAAAATCAGTTAATGCAGGCTCACAAATAAAAAAATCAAGCTGTGTAATCTCTGATGACACGATAAATGCAGGTTGAAAGTATCGACTCTCTCATAATTGAATGGAAAAAAGTGTTTGCAAAACATCTAATTATTAACCACAAGAGCACTGCAGTGAAAATCCAAAGTGACACGTCCTAATAATGCATGGAGTTCAACCAACCAATGTCTGGTGTCAAACTCTCAAGCCTTATCTGATGTGATCTCACACTAACAGCATGCCATATCCCCTGACAGGTATCCATATATTCAGCCTAAATGTAATAACCATCACATTATGCCAGACTGATCAGGCTGATTTAAGTCATCTCTGTGCAAAGTGCCCATGCTGTCACCTTATTTTCATCTCCAACCTTGTATTAATGCATTTGTCCACTGAATATGGGTTATACAGTAGTCTTGGTTTTTGATGATGTAAATAATGCAGCAAATCCGTCGAAATTTAACAGTCTAACACAGATGTCGGCTTCCATACTTCCATATCCAGCCCGAACCACAGTGTCTATAGGTCGGATTACTTTTTAAAATGGTATGAAATATAAATGAACCCAAGCTTTTTCTACTCCCCTAATCACTTTCTTATATTTTTATCACAGTGGCCGTGAGGATGGAGGGCGAACGACTTCCCATTCTAATCATATTGTCATACCCCCAGGTTAGACCCTCTGCTTTGCATACCAAAAGAAAATGGCATTGAAAGAGCAGTTTGATATACCCTAAGTGTTAAATATATGTAAAAATTATTCCATTTATTCGTGTTTCTGCACAGCATTATGTCAAATATTATCCCATCAATCAAAAAAAAAGAAAATCATTTATAACAAGTCAGATGAAAAACTTGACCAGATGATCAAACTTCTTCTAGTCCATGTGACAAGTCTTTTCCAAAACTTTATGGATCGACTGACGCGACCCAAACATGAACTCTATTACCTTCAAGCATCCCAAGCATCCGTGATGAGGCATCTAGTGCGAAAACATTTTCTATAAATTTGTTTTACACTTTGACATACCCATTTTTGATTCCTTTCAGGCCCATACGCAAGTTTCCATTTATGAGAAATGTCTGGTTGGGGATCTATTATTACAGAAATCACTCCCTCACTGTTGTATCATTTCCTCTCAAACATACATTTCATCCGAAGGCCTGCAGACTGTTCCAGGGCCAGTATTTCCACATACACTGTTATTTCGCAAAAAACGGTGATCTCCACATTCAATCTGCATCTAGCTGAGGTGTGTGTTTGCTGTGGGAATAGGAATCAGATACCTGTCAGTGCTGTGGGAGGTTTTTTTTTCCCTTCAATAGCTACCAAGCCACCAGGCTTATCAAAGGAGTAGAGTGAAAATGTCTCCTTGTAGAGAACGAGAAAGTTAAGTTGTAAAATAGGGAAGGTATTATGGTTGTCAGGCATGAGGGAGTAATATAACACTTCTTCTTGTTTCCTCCATCATCACTGACATCTGGGACAGTAATCATACCTTAAAGGGAATCGCCACGACGATGACAGCTTTGTGGATTTATCACAAAATCTAAATCAACTGTAGTATATTATTTTTGGGTACAATTTCCTATCATGTGTGGATCACATCTGTGAACGAGTGAAACTGGAATATGAATCCCTCAGAACAATAAAAACAGATTGAGACCTTTCTGTTGACCCTGAGGTATGGAACATACATACACATTATTGTATTTTACTTCAAATGTATCGTGTTTCAACCTATTTACAACACATTTTTTGCACAAAAATCCATAGTTATAATGTGTTTAAAATTTCTTGTGCAAAACAAATACAAATAATAAAATCACAGATTGAAAGAATTATTGGGGGGGGTACAGACGTATTCCTCTCCGTCTCTCTTTGTTTTTCCCTTTTTAAAGTCCATTAAAAGCAGCAGTGTGACAGTGAGGTGTGAGTTACCAGCAATCTGGATCGGTCTGTTGTCTAAACGTTTCCCTGGGGGATTGTTTCAAATGTGTGATCCCAGCTCCTGGGGGAAATAACAGCAGCTGTGAATTCTGCATTGACGATGTTCTCCACCCCTGTGTTGTCACTGTAAGATCAGGATTCACTGTAAGGCACACCAAAAAAAAAAAAATGGTGTCACAGGGTCACAGAATTGAATCTATGGAAATGAGAAAACCTGGGTCATGTGAAGAACATGTGAAGAACACTGTTTTATTGTTTAAACAGCTTAAATGCTCCAAAACCAATGTAAAGTCACTGTGAAAATAAAAGAAGAAACTTGAAAGTTCTCACTTGTTTCCATTTATGATGATATATGAGATAACTGTGTATTTTTATATCAATTTCCATCCTGTAAGTCTACAAATATTTTTGATGACTCATCAACTCCTATCAAATACAGAAACACCCTTCACATAAAAGTTCGGCATCATCCTAAATTCTGTATCGCCCTTTATTTGTAAATCTTGGCCACTTTCTTCAGAATTTATTCAAGCTTGTCACACCTAAACCGCATCTGTAGCTGCTGGTAGTTCCTTGTAGGACACCGTTTGGTCTGAACTGAAGTGAATCTGATGGCAAGATGAGTGTTCAAAGTGTAGAGTCATTTCAAGCTGAAATAAATTAAAAATTACATGCAGTGTGTCTGCTGAAAAAAACTGAACTCAATACACAAGGGGACAACATTAACCCAGTGTAAATCCCTCTCATAAATAAACAGTGCTCTCAAATTCTATTTAACTTTAAAATATGTCAATTAATTAACATAAACATGCTCCTATTATATTTCTCTATGACTTCAATGTGACAGCTAAAAGCTAAGTACAAAGGTGTGCAGTGCAATTTTATGGTTATTTAGTTCAACCTGCAGCATTAAAATTGCCTATATTACATATGTGGCCTACTGCTATTAATTCTTGTTGAGCATCATATGCAAATTCAAGCTACTCTTATCTCCACGACTTCATTAATCAGTTGAATCCACGCCGGCCTGCTTCTTGATCAAGCTGTGGCTCAATGCTCTTCATTAACTGAACCTTTTTTTTTCCAGGAAATATTCAATGTGAGCATGTGAGCCGGGGTCAAGCAGGATGGCACAGCCGCAGATTGTGATTCCAACCATGTAAGAGGAGGACAACATACACCCGTACTTGTTTAATTGGCTCATATACTCATGTTGAGCAGGTGCTGATAACATCCCACATGCGCTGCGTTTTTTTGTTTTTTTTTATAAGTGCGTGGCTCCTCCACCATCAACCTCCCTGCGCTCTAAAGAGGCGAAGAGGGCAAGTAAATGGATAGTCTACTTGAGATATCCTCTGAGTAATTTCACCCTGTACGTTTGAGGCTTTTTAGGGGCTTCATTTGGAAAACCCTTCCCCTCCTCTCTCTCCACTCCGCATATACACTATTATATAAAAAACATTATTAATATTCACCAGAAATTACTAAGGAGAGTAGGAGAGGGTTGCCGTATCCAGATGGATGCCCCTTAAATCTGTCTTCAATTAGTCTCCGCTAACTTGCAGCTTCCAGTTGAATTCTGATTAGCTGATCTGGCTGGAGAGCACTTGGTCTCCCTCCTGAGTGCAACCTAGCTGCTTTTGAGTATTGTGAACCTTTGATCAGTGCCCCCTTATTACCTATAAAAGCCAACGCCATTACGTTCTGCATTGCCTCATCTCCTCGTCCGTAGTGCTTTTCCCCTCTTTCTATATCAAAAGATCACAGGCTCATGTAATGATAAAAAAAAAAAAAATCCAGTGATCTATAAAAGTAAAGCAGATGATAATACCTTTTAGTTAACATATCTCACATCTCCACAGTGTGATTATGAACCTGTGGCCTGCCTTCTGTCTCTGTAGCTAGCTACTTCCCTCTTGTGGCCGACCAGGACATGGAGACGCCTGAAACACTTACTGAGGTCAACATGTTCACTTTCCTCCTTCCTGCATTTTTAAAGCAAGAAGAGGGAGATTAGAAATGTGTATAACACAACAACACTCCACCGACATTCATCTTCAGCGCTGACTCCATCCTTCCTTCCCCACTGATCCCCCCACCACCACCAACCCATCTCTGCAGAAAGTGGATCACCAGGGGAGCTAAACCCTGCCCATTAACATATAGACTCTTTATTTAAATCCCATTCACTTTCCCATCCATTTAGAAGAGTAATACCAGCAGGTTACAGCCATGGCATCGCATGAAGCCTCTGATTGAGCTCCAGTTTGATCATTTTATCTGATTGTGAGGTAAACAGTATCATGATGGATAAGATCTCATTACAATAGGAAAGTGAGAGTTTAATTTCCTGTACATGTTCCATCTTTATTAATGTCAGAGGCAGCAGGTCGTCAATTGCATTACGGGCTTTGGTACTCTGGCCCGGCTTCCTGCTTGACACAAACGAGGCCAGCGAGCCAGCTTAAAGAGATTACATTTGGCACAAGCCTCCAACCAATTTTCGACTCGGATTTGGCGTTAACAATGCAGCCAACAGTGTAAAAAAAACTTACAACTCGGCATGTAAAAATAGACAAAACATTAAGCTGTTTAATTAATCTATGTTGTTGTTGTTTCAATGAGGCTCCTCGTGGTGCCTTGAAATGGATGCCAGTGTGGCAAGAGACCAGCTGGTGTAAAAACAGCAGACTTGTTGTCTGTCAAGAAGGAAAACTACAGAAGAAGACATGACTAGCACACACTGACACTACCCGTTCAGTGAGAGAAGGAATGAAGGGGGGGGGGGAAACAAACTTCAATAATAAACCTGTCAACACTCCAATCTGAATACCCAGGAGCCACAACTGTCTCAACTCTCCTCCCCTGGCGATACTCATCATCACGGACACTCTCCTGAGAGACAGCATCTCATCTATCAATCAGTCACACACACACACACACACACACACACACACACACACACATACAGCCCCCACATCACATCATCTCTATTTGTCCCATTATATCCTTAACACGGTCTAAAATACCTCTGCTGCTCCAAGAAGAAAACAGTGCTGGGTTGAGGGCTGTCCAGGTGAGAGTGTGTGTGTGTGTCTGTGCATAAGTGTGTGTCGGCTTCAGCGGCTTCATTACCGGCACCCCGCTTTTGCCTATGCCTGCCGTTAAGACTCTGAGACAGCCTTGTTTGTTTGTTTCCTCGCTGTAATCCTCAGTTGAGGTTTGACGTGCGGCGCAGAGCCTTAGCCGTGTTACCCACAGGCCTCTGGGAGCTGCAGCGCCGTGGCATGCACCAGGAAAAGAGAGAGAGGGAGGCACGGGAGACTTGTACCCCCTGCACCTGATCATTACCATGCTAAATTTATATTGATTGCTGTGGCTTAAGAGCTAAATGTGAGTTATTCCCCTGACACCGTCCCCTGTGTAGGATCAGTGGTGGTGGTCTGCTGGTAATCCAGAGAAACCACAACATGTGTGCACTGTTTGGCTATAGATATGACAGTACACATTATGCAGTGCCAGTGAGCATTTGCGTAAACCTGACCACCCCTTCAAGTGCTGATTTTTAAAGATGAGAAGCACAACTCTTGGATTTCAGCTTCCATCCAACCCTTACGTGCCAAGACTTAACACGGGGAGAGGGAGAGGTCCTGAGGGAGTGGGCAGCAGGTGGGTTGTTGGTTGTTCAAGACTTTCCCAGCTTTTTTCGGCCCCCCTCGCTCTGCAGGATGAAGCTGTGTGTGTGTTTGCGCTTTCTCTCCTCCTGCAGGCAGCTCTCATCACACATATGCATATGTGCTTGCCCTTGACATTATCATCAGCAGAATTGTGCAAGGGGGCCCCGAGGTAAGGTTGAAATACTGCTGAGGCTTCTGAGAGAGTGGCCTGCTTTAGAGAGAGTGTCCAAGGGCTAAATATGCACCCAGAGACGGAGGCAGAGGAAGGGAAAAAGCTCAGTTACTGAACCTAACAGAGCGCCCCTCAGGGGACAGCAGTAATTAAACAGTGATTAAATTAAGGGGCAATGCGGGCAAAACGCAGACTGATTGACACTCGGCTGGCTCCTCTCTCTCTCCATCTCTCTATCTCGCTCGCTCTCTCTGCGGGTTCAGCTCTGTCGTGGAGCATTGCTTTCCATTGACCTCCAATTACTCACCCACTCTGAATTCTTCAAGGTCCAATTTTCGAAAACTATTTTCTTAACTGTGTTAAGAGCATGGATCGCTGCACATTTGTTTCTGAGACGTCTGAGCTGCAGGACTGGAACACAGAAGTTGAGGAGAGGAAAAAAAAAGAAAAGAAAAAGACACTTAAACGCAGGGCGTCTTTGTGCTTCCAATGCTATTTATGTTTGCCTCAGATAAACTCGCAAACTACAATCACTCTTGCAATGGCCCAGAGTACGATCAGTCTTTACTACAGACGGACTCACAAAAGTACAATCACAAGAAGCTACCAGTGATTTAGAAACCGCACTCACGCTGAATCAAAACCGAGTTTCTCCCCTTTTTCGAGCGTGTAGTCAGGGCAGCTTTAGAGGTGCCTTATCAAATACTCCCCTTGGGGTGGGGAAATACTATAAATTACCTTTGGCGACTCCTTAAACCCAAAGCAAATAGACAGACAGAAGAGCTGAGCAACAGCAATAAAACCAGCTTTAACAAAACAATCAGAAAAACCAAGACACTGAAATTGCCTTCCTCCAAATCTAAGATTCTCCACACGTTCCTGCCTCACCCTGCTTGCCACAGTGCCCCAGGCTCCTCAGGCCCTTGTATAGATTTTTATAAATCAGGTCTTGTGCTTATGAAAATACGTACTGAGGGTCCTTAAACAATCTGTTAAGTCTTCAGATAGTGAAGAAGGTCCTCTTAGTGTGTAATACAAATTCAAATAGCTGTATGGAGATGGATTACAGGGCAAACAAAGAACAGGGGCCCACTTTAGAGGATGAGTTCAAGATGACAGGTATTGATTAAGTGCTCAATGAGAGCACGCCTATGAAAGGCCAGCCACCACACAGCTCATGAAAGAATCATATAGCTCATACAGGAAGGCGCTCAGCAAACATACAGGCGTGGAGTGTAGGCGTTAGCACACTCGAGCTTGTCATAACGCAGGCCAGACAGTAGACAACCTGCTTGCTTTTTTGTGGTTGACAGTCATAAAAAAAATGGCGTCCAACTTTTTTACTTTGAAAGTCCATTTGCGCCTATATATCTGCTTAACTACTGTAGGAAGCAGGCGTCAGCGGTGAGCAGATAAGTGGACTTCTGTGGATGTGGTTTTGCCCAGGAAGACAGAAATGAATCAGTGTGCCAGAGTCTATTCTTCTTTGGTTTTAACAACGCAGTTTGACACCGCGAATTCCTTTCTGCTCCTGACACTGGTGTTGGAAGGAAAAGAGGAAGGATGTTCTCAAAGATAACATGTGAATTTAATTTGTTGGTGAACAGTGGAATTGGGAGACTTAGCCCTCCCAAGCATAAATTGTGCAGCCGATGCGTGGCTGTCAGAGTTTGTGATGATGCCATGCGAAGACAGCCGTAATCGCAACAGCACTGCCGGCCTGACCCACCTCATCATCCTTGACATTTAGCGCCGAGCTGTTTCTCTCTCTCTCTCTCTCTTTCTCTCCTTACTTTCTTCACAGTAAACAAATGTTTTAACCCTGATTTGTATCAGTGGAACCAGAGTACATGTAGTGACATAAAGTGTGGAGAACTTCCAGGAGAGGGCGGGAGGAGGGAAAGAAAAGTACAATGAGGAAAAGGGAGGAAGAAAGGAGGAGGGGGAAAAAAAGACAAGAGATTAAGACAGAGGAAAGAAATAAGAAAAAGAGAGAGGGGAGAGGAAGACCAGCAGGGAGAGCGATCTGGCCAGACTGCCACCTAACAGGGGGTATCTGAGACTAATCTCTGAGGAAAGCCGTCAGGTCTCCGCAGACAGTGTTCTGATGGAAACTAGGCAATAAATGCTTCTTTAAGCCATCATAAATATGCAGCTTCCTGCCTCACACAGTCTCTGCTCAGACCTGGGTCCGAGCTCATTATCCCGTGTCTGTGCTGGCAGGTTTGCACGCCGAGTTACAGGCAGGATCACTAAAAGCCCCTTAACGTTAGCCGCAGTGGGACATGTGGCTCGCTTCTGGGAATAGAAAGCAGGCTCATCAGAACAGAGGGTTGTTTTTTTTCTTTTTTTCTTATTTTTTTTACAACATCAGCTGTGTTGAAAAAAAAAATTATATAAATATATACACTTGACATGTGTGGTTTGGTTAAACTAAGCACTAAAAAAAAAAACGTAATTGTTCAATGAGCAGTAACACTTTCAGAGTGAAAGCTCAACCATTAAGTATGCATGGTTTTCTATTTTTTCCAGTATGTATGGAACTATATGTGGTTTAAAGGTGGATCACATGAATAATCAAACAGTATGGAAACATCCCCACTTAAATCAAATATGTCAGAGAGGAGCACTTTACAGACCCATCACCCAAATATTTTCAATATACAATTTGAGATCTATGAATAGCATTGAAAAAAAACGGCACATTTGACTTGATTACCTCTTGACATTTCCCTCCATGAATGAAGGCGGCAGTAGATAAAGCAATCCCTGCAGTGACACAGCGTAAATATATAAATAAGCTCATTTATCCTGGTCTCCAGATAAAGACATAAGGGCACATAAACGCATGAATGGACAATGTCTCTCAGCTGCCAGCAGGTCCCTGTTTGCACGTCTGTCTGTGGAGGCTGACAGTACAGCAGCGTGCCCTTCATTATCACCGGGTAATGCTCATCACCGTGGCCGTGGCTTTTCTCCATAAAAACCCCAAGTCTCACTCACAATGAGAAATAGGGGAGATAAGGTGCAGGAGACCATTTCTCTTGACATTCACGACGGCAAACTCATCAGTCATGCTGTCAAAGGCACTGGTCTTGGCTAGTTTGGGATTTATGAGAAATAATGATGGGTCGAAAATAGCCGGTGAGGGCTTTGCTTTTACCTTTTGGTTTGGGAGTGTTGTGTATAGAGGAACGCTCTGCATAAAACCCAATTTCTTTTGTCAGTGACCCTTGCACTGATTTCACATCCAATCTCACCATGTTTGGGAGGTTCTGCTGAGCCTGTGCGAGGTTGGCGCTGACATTTCCGCCTCACATGATAAAAGAGTACGGCGGCAATAAGTTTATTTAAAGGAGAGGGGATCAGCATGAGCATTAAGGATGGGCACCACTCTCTTTGA
Source organism: Acanthurus tractus (assembly GCA_029783725.1). Classification (NCBI taxonomy): domain Eukaryota; kingdom Metazoa; phylum Chordata; class Actinopteri; order Acanthuriformes; family Acanthuridae; genus Acanthurus; species Acanthurus tractus. The sequence continues at coordinate 11,133,619 of JAQNCA010000007.1, read as the reverse complement.
TTCACACAGTCCTATTCAAGCGAAGGCCGAGGCCTCTGTGCCGTTAATAGCGCTTCAATTTATCTTAAGGAAACCAAACAGCTCTGACTAAAGAACATTAACATGGATCTGTCCTCCTCCTCCTCCTCCTGGATCATATCTGAAAATGGGACAACAACAAAACAGTAATAGCATGTGTCAAACACTCACATTTTCTCTTCAAACTAGTGACAGGCAGTGACAGACGCTCCCAGTGCAATTCTCTTTGTAAACATTCTGGGACACATTCACGGGTAGGAGCAGTTATTGTGATGTACCACAAGGTCTGCAAACCATAAAATTATTCATTCCAAAGTCATTTGAAAGTGGATTTCAATACTGTTGCAAGGGCAACAGTACAGCAAAACCGCACAACTACAGATTATAGTCAGTAGGACTTTTAATGGGATCCCTATGGGACCACACCGTAGGAATGTCCTCAAGCATCAAATTATTAGTCAATTTCAGATTATCAAGTTTATTAATTACTATTCTTAATATATCTTATGAAAGTGCCAGGAGATATAGCCTAACTACCTAAAGACTGCAAATGAAATGCTCGACATACATCGACATTAAACATATTAATGAAATACTTGATTGGCTGGGTGTGCAGCTTGCCTTTCGCTCAAAAGTTCAGGAGTCGGAACGAAGCCGCACCTGTGAAAAATTGTTCAAAGTGCAACATTGCTTATAACCAAAGTGTTGTGAAATTACCGGACGAGAGAGTTTGGGGGCAATTTCGATTCAAGTGTGTGAACGAGACCTCTCGACGCTCAAGGGTGCTTGGATCTGTGTGGAAATTAAGCCACGAGATTGTGGCTGAGGGGTTGGTGGATTGACAGCGACATTAGCCCCTCGGCACCTCTGCTTGCGCTATCATGCTATGGCTCTGTAAAATAGATGGACAGGAATAGCAAATTAAATCTTCTTAATAGTAGCAAGGGATGGAGAGTCAGGTTGGTTTGAACCGCAGGACTGTACAAGAGCAAGACATGCAGGGTGGTGTTTTTAGTGGATTTAATAAAGTGGCTATGAAGTGTTTTGGTTAATGGGCCTACTCCAACCAACACCACACAGAAAGCACGGTCATATTTTAACCAATGTGAAACAAGCTGCTTCACAATGCCTTCTGCCCTGTTCTTGAAACAAGCTCGTAGATCAGGCTCCATTCTTCGCTCTTGATTTGGATTGATCCATTAAATTCATCCATTCTCTAACATGAACAGACACCGCAAAGTCCCGCACGGTGACAACAGAATGGAAAAAACACTCGTAGCCCTCTGAGTCGGCTTTTGTTTTGGCTTTGTTGACGATTGCCTCGCTGGCTCTTTATTTTTTTTTTTTACATTTTTTTTTTTATTTTCCAGGTTGAGTGACATCACATCACTGTGCCACAAAGACTAACCTTAATGTAGACAAAGCCAAGTCGGCAAATCTTTGCACGAGCAACATGCATGGGCGCACACACACTTTTAACAGTAGGAGGTACACAGAGGGAGCAAGGCGTTTTTCAATGCATTTAGATGAGACCTTTAACAAAGGTCCCTAATGCAGATATCAATGAACCAAGGGACTGGGCTATCGGAGCGAAATTGGCTGACGGAGGGATGTCACCTCTGTGCATGAAAAATGATGGATCCCATTTGTAAACTTCTCCTCTACCCTGCTGCCCCTCCTCTACCCCCTGCTCACGGACACGTCGCCCCCCTCCGTTCATCTCCTTCTCCTTCTTCGCCATTGGTTATTAAACAAGGAAGCGAACCTATGACTTTGCTGGCAAATAACAAGTGGTGTGGTGAAATTGGCACTTTACTGGCCATTTCATCAGACTGTCAGGGAGTCCACCGAGGACCTGTGAGAGTTCAGTGATGACAGGATAGATTAACATCAGGGACTTTGTTTTTCATCTCTCTTTCATTTTCCATAGCGTTCTCTACGGATATCAACAAAATGAAACTGATAGCTATGAAACCGCAAACACACAAGTAGAGCTTTTAAAAAATGACATTTTTTTTATGTTGGATGGGCCAATTTCGTTTCTTTTCACTTACCTGATGGATGTGATTTGAGAGGCAAAGGCAAACACCTGAAGATAAACAGACTGCTGCTTTGCAATGTGCACTTTTTTGTTTGTCCCTGAAATTAAATAGATTTATATTTCACATATAAAATGTCTCGCTTTTTGCGGGGCTAAGGTCTTGAATGTAAACATCAAGCCAAATGATACAACACAGGCCCATGCATAATACAACAATTTACAGGCCTTGCAGAAATCATGCACAGCATATTAAGTGTGATAAGCAACATAATATGCATACCGAGCATTTCTAAGGAAACAATGATATATTGCTAATCATTCCAAAATGAATTACCGCATCTTTTAAAGCGGTGTGTTGTGTCAAAGGTGGAGAGGTTAATATAGGCAAACAGGCATCTCTGCTGGAAAATGAAAACTTCCCGGTGGACTGTGATGGCCGGCCTAAATGCTGACATTGTGGTTTCAGTGATGGAGTGACTTTGGGAAGGTTTGCGGTCTGCCAGCGTTCAAAGCTGTGCCTTGAGGGTAAGGGGTAAATTTGCTAAGTTAATCACATAATGAGGCCAATTAAACATAGGAGAGCCCAGGTGAAATGGGAGCTGCCACAGAGCTTCCAACAAATGAGGCTCTGCTCTGGACAGAGGCTGGACAGCCGAGTTTCAGCCCCACTAATCCTCTACTAAGTATTCACTTCAGCACTTATACAGTATATCTTTTTAATGCATGTACAGTGATCTGTGGTATGTGTTTGTATTGAGTGAATTAATTCAGCAGGAATATGTACATTAACATCCAGGGTGGCCTGGATTAGGGCTGACATTTTTTTTATTATCCATTAGTGTAGTGTACTTATTTTTGCATGGAATTAGGCATACGTTTACTCTATAAAAATGTCAAGAAATAGTGTGAAAATGCCTGATTCAACATCTTAAAGTAGTTTGTTTCGGCCGACAAACGGTCTAAAATAAATATTTCAATTTGGAATTAAATGGAAAAAAGAAAAGAAGTAAATCCACACATATAGAAGGTATTTTTCTCAATAAGCTTATTAGGATGGGGTCTTACATGAACAAAGAATAAAAACAATTTGGCTGCTTCAAAGAGATTTCTGTATTTGTGTTTTGGTCTGTGCACTCCTAACTGGTTTTAGTGGGCATTTTGCCTCAGTTTAAACCTTTGAGTCTGTCCAACAAGTTAATATGATGGATGGAAAGTGTTGAGAAAAGTTGATCCCACACTTCAGCACGCCCAGTAGGAATTGGCAACACTTCAACAAAAATCTCATTGTAATTATGTTTTATGTTGCCAGCTTCCAGTTTAGTCTGATAAAGTTTAGTAGCTGAGTTTTGCAAACTCTTGATAAATAACACCAACAGTTTTTACTTTGTCTGTTGCATGTTTAGTTATGACCATTAAAAGATCCAGTATGTAGGATTTGAATGGCTCACTAGCGGCACAGTTGCAAATTGCACTCAACTGAATACCCCTCTGCCCCCCCACCCCCCACCCCCTCACCTTCCAAGCATGCAGGAGAACCTGCGGCGGCTGCAGACTCAATTAAAACATAAAGGTTTACCCTTTGGTTTGTCCACTCTGGGCTACTGTAGAATGGTTTAGACCTGTTCCCTCTTTAGATATAAAAGGCCCCTCTAAGGTAATAAAAACACAGCAATTCAAATTTTCAAGTAATTACACAGGTATGGAAGCTACTTATGAATATTACATTCTATTCAACAATTAGATCCCATTAAATGCTACACAAAGAACCTTGAATGTAACTGAGAACAGCTTTGAGTGAGAACGTTTTTCTGGGGTCCTTTAATTGGTAATTTAAATAGTTGTTAGGTGTTGATGTTAAGAGGAGCGTTACGCAGTCTGTCACTCAAACTTTGAACAGAGGACTCAATTCAAATGAGTTATGCTCAAATTTCTTAAAAAAAATACTCCTGAAATTGCACCTCTTTATCACAAACAAGCATTTTGATGGCTCGCCTGCAGTCGGTCCCCTCGATTATAACTCGACGTGTCGATAATGAGAGTAACTGGGTGTACGAGTGCTCTTTGGGGGTCTACAGGAGGATAAATCACTCCAGCAGCAATTAGACTTCCCTGAGTGCTTCCTACATACCTGTAACTCCTCAGGCAAAGAAGGCCTGGGGTCAAAGATGGTGAGGGTTACACACTGAACAAGACGAATGGCAGTGAAACAGTATATTCATGTGTCATCCTCTTACACATAAGAGTGCTACAAGCTCAATAATCTTGGAGTGTGCCCCCCCCCCCCCAAACCATTTCTAGTACAAGTACAGTTCGCAGGGTTGGAGTATTATGACTTCTTGCTTTATGATACAGAAATTTCTGCTTTACCTATTCACCGACTGAGAGCTCAGGCCTGCGGGTGTGTAGGTTAATTTTAAAAGGCAGAACAGAACCAGCCAAGGATAGAATATCTGGCTTGGAAGCTGTAGGGGCGCCATAAATGAAAAGCTGTATCACTGTCACGGACACAACACAAAGCAATAAGGAACTGCAGAGAGAGCAGTGCATTAAAACATGAATACATGGGGAGATATATGGACGCTAATGAAAGGATATTTCATCACCATCGAGGGTTTATAAAAGGCCCACCACTCTGCCCACCACGGCCCACTAATCTGGATGTAGAGGATTTGCGCAGAGTATGATGGACAAGGGAAATTAAGGCAGGCACATTTTACCAGATCATATTGCCATGATTTGTTAATAAAATGCAAAGCGACAGGCTAGATGTGAGACAGCGACTAAAGCGCGGCCGTGATTTAGACTTAATCCGTCATTATCCCGCCTTTGAAGTGACCTCGCCGTGCATGTTCCCACTGTGACCCAGAAGCACACTCGCAGCTTCTTCATTAGCCAGGATGAAATAGAGCCACAACGCACTTTGATGTCCTGTCCTGTCCTGTCCTGTCCACACACACACACACACACAAACACACACATGCACACACAGGACTTCTACATATTCACACATCAGAGATATCCTTATCACAGACTACACTGAGGCATGGAAAAACATTATGGTTTTTAATCAATTATGGCTCTCACCTTTGGGGCAGCACATTCATTACATATGATAGAAGCAGCTAAGGGACAATATTCCAATTGCGTGCTGAGATTGAAATGAAAGAAATTGTATGGTTAGAGGGTAGACAAAGACTGCAATATCCCACAGCAGAACATCCCTGGCTGGATTTACATATGTGCACACTGAGGACTTACACCGCATGTGATTTCACTGATATAATTTATGTGTGCCCAGTGATTTATCATCCTTAGATCACCGAGCAGAAATCAAGCACAGATCTCCTAAAGAGGTCCACACATGCTGCCAGTAAATGATAGGTGTTATAAAAGTTTATCATGGCAATGAAATGGAACGAATCAATCAAAAAAGGCGCAGGTTGCCGTCATGCAAATCGGTGCCCAATCAGAGGTACTTATCTGGTAGGAGGTGAACTCATGTAAAACACGCATACAGGAACACCAGTCTTTGTCAGAAAACGGTCGGAATACTTACATACAGTAATCGCAAAAAGGCAAGCGGTATTTAAGTATTATTAAACAGGGAGTTTAATACGGTTAATCTGGTCAAAGACGCATCCCTGATGTGCTAATAATTGCTGTCAATCTCTAGAGCCCCTGACATAATAAACTGACATCAAAGAACTAAGCCGATTGCTGCATCGCCACATGTTGTCTATGTTTAGCTCAAAACATTACACTTGAACACGACTCCTGTCAGCAGTCAACGAGTTATATGTTGTGCACCCGCTTTGCTAATAAGTCCCCAGACCAGCAGGTGGAGGTAGTCCGCATTTGTTATAAATTAATCCAAAGAACTAGGAATGTGGTTATATAAACCCTTTTTATGATAAAGCATCATTCGCCAACCATTTTCACACCACTCTCACCCACTAATTAGACAGTTTCTAACAAAGAGTCAACTGCGTCTATTTAACAGTATGTCTTGATAGTTTCAAATGACACTGGTGTTGTCAACCCTTGGCTTTTTAGTTTTGGAGGAAAAAGGCGTAAGATTCAAGAGAAGCTGCACTTGGGTGAAATCACAGAAATATACAGCAAAAAAATAAAGAGACTTTCTCTTTAGTTTCCCTCTGTATACAGAGCTGTAGTGAAATGAAACCTCCAGTTTTAGTAATGCTGCTCAGCTTTTCCTGTTAGGCTCCAGAAGTAAAACACTTACAACTAGGATTGTGTTTCCAGAGGGGAACAGCCAGAGTGTTTTAACACACTAACAGGCTTTGTTGCTAATTCAACTTGCTGCTGAAAAAGGGCTAAATATAGCCAGCAGTGTGGGAAACAGCAAACAAAAGCTAAGGTGGCAGACACTCAGCAATGGCACGACACGGACCAACGGCCAACTGTTGGCTTGGTATGTCAGGGCCTGAAAGTTCAGATGGAAAACAAGCCTTTTTTGGGGGAACAAGCCTTTTTATCCTCTGTTACTTCAGCCTGAAGCCACTTGCAGAAAAACTTGCCGCAAGATAGGCTGATCCCATTTAGGGCACGTAAAGTAATAGCCCACCCAGGTTTTTCAGTTGTTTAGTCAAAATTGCTGCACAGCTGTTATGAATCAAACTTTGGGACAAGCATGGTTGATTTATTATAACTAAAAAGTTTTAAAATCTGGATGTCAGAGTATCAAGCCTCTGTGAGTGAATTCTGCAGTTTCCTAACAGAAAATCTAACAAGAAAATACATTTACAGTCAACTCCCAGCAGGTGTTACTGTCTAATATAGTTAACAAAGTAAATACAGTTGAAAAATTACAGCTTTCCACTTCCTACAGGCTGCACTACCGACTGCTCTGGTACTCAGGCTAACTAGAGATTTATTTCTTTAAGTATGTATGTATGCTACTTTGGAAATATATATATTCAAAATATCTCATTGTATCCATAAGGAAATCTTGACAAAATAAATGACTCCCTGTGTAAAGTAATAGCCTATATAATGAAGCTTTTCTGAGAAAAAAAAAAAAATCCGGGACCCTTTAAGAAAGAACCCATCTGTGTCTTTGGCACACAGTCTGAAGGAGTCTTCTCCCTTACACAAAAGGTGTGAGCACCCATGCGGTTAGCTGCACCTCACACACGTCTGCTGCATGGTGTAGAAGTAGAGTTCTTTCCCCAGGCAATGGCCCGTCAGGCCAGACAAGGAGGCCGGGTGTTAAAGTGTGAGCTGGGTACACAGAGTAACAACAGGGCCATCTGCCCTGGGAATGCACACATCCATCTTACTAAGGACAGCCAGTCTGGGAGCAGATAAAGGAAACAAGGGAGGGGGGGAGAGAGAGAGAGAGAGGAAAAGAGAGGGAGAGAGGATGTAAGAAAAGGAAGCAGTAGGGAAGAAATGGAAAAAAAAAACAAATTTGTACTATGTGTGTGTGTGTGTGCACAGTGTTGGTAGTTGAGAGGAGTGAGGGCAAGGTGATAGGAGAGAGAAGGGAGCCGTTCACATAACAGTAATCTAGACTGGTGGCACCATCTGCAGATAGTGAAGGCTAAACAAATTATACATGAACAATATGCAATTTTTTTCTTTCTCTCATACAGCTGTGATAATTTAAAAGCCTGCAGTGGACAATTAACAAAACATTAGGAAGTCAATGAAAAACTGAAACATAAAAAATGAACGAGCTAAATTTACTTTTACACACGCATTGTGGCAATTTTTACCGCAGATAAAAGCACAGTATGAACCCTAATGAATACAATGTTCTCACTTCGGTGTACAGATTTCATTATGTATTTGCAAAACAGATTGCTGTTCTCTTTTTAATTCTATCAAGCATGACATCAGGAAGGTCAGTTGAGAGGACAGCAGTAAGTCTCGGCTCCCACCGTCACCCTGCTTCATAACCATCTGGATATGACTCCAAACACTGCAGTCAGCAATCTGGGTGCAGTGATATCATCCAGCATTCTCCATTTGTTTTTATTTTTAGACCATTTCCTCATCACTGTATAAACAGTATATATGGCCCCACTGACACACTGCTCTTCCCCCCCCTCTCTCTCTCCTCTCTCTCTCTCTCTCTGACTCCACATTACCTTATCACACTGAGAGCTTTTAGCTGTGCTTCCAGCCATTAGCCTCAGACAGTGGGCAGCTACCAGGCTGGAACAGAGACAGAGGGGTGGGGAGGGGGAGAAGGGGGTTGGCCTCCTGATGACTCTGGATGATATCAGTGGCGAAAAAAGTCTTTTTATAACACCACCTGTCCATCTCGTCTGCGAGGAGGCTCAATACAGGTGTCGAGCCTCTGTATAAAATGACCTTCCAAAATGTTCATTCCACTGACAAAACATAGGAAAGTTCATTCACTCTTTGTCCTGTTCAGCTTTTGACTCCAGAACCCAATAAAAACTTCCATAACAAGCCATTATGTCCCATTGACCTGGGCACCAAACTACAACTGAAGTATTTAATCCAGATGTTTTCCAGAAAGAGATGTTTGTAGTTAATTTACCTGGGAAATGTGCACTTTAGTGTATATATATTATGCATCAGCTTGTATTTTGAGTGCTATACAGTAAACTGTACTCAGCGCCATAATCCATCATTTTAATCACTGCAATTATATCACAGCAAGAGAACAGAACTAGCTTTATGCCCACTACTTCCATATAACTTTGAGAAGCAAACCTGCAACCCCTTTAAGCTTCAAGCCTCCTTTCAGGGCAGAACAGCTGATTGAACATCACATCGAGAACAATTGTTCAGCTGCTTATTGAAGCGTTTGAGCTGGTCAGAGTGCCACCATGTGAGACGGCTGACATGTTATTGACAGATGGCCGGACTCCCGCCTTCCTCCACAGGAGACTTCTAAACCAAACAACTCTTGGTTACGCCAAGGTGATCCTCACATCGATATCAATCAATTATTCACATATTTGTGCTGGCTCGCAAAAAGCAGCTTGACTGCATTTCATAAGTGCTAGACCGCCATGCATTTTGTAGGAGGGGAATGGAGGGAGCACCGCTATTACCCCATGTTTGATCCTACAGTTGTGGTGAACTAACTTTGCACACTGAGACAGCGTGACATAGAACTGCAATTAAGTGGGTCAATGATTCTTATTGTCTGCATTACAGCCATTAGCTTTTATGGAAGAATACATCATGCGCGCTGGTTCTATATTTGAAGCAACATGCAGAGAAGCTTGTTTAATTCATTTGCCGATTTCCTTCTGACACAAAACTGAGGTCAAGCCTTAAACTTTTCTGCATACTAAGTGGTCTTGAACTGAATATGTAACTATGGAGGGATATTTTTTGTGTGGGCGCCTCAGTTACAGTACATGCTGCAGAGGAAGAGAAGCAATAGTACAGCAGCTGTGTCTAGTGGCTTTGGTAGTACTTGAGGGAGATCTGGTTTATTATTCCTTGTTTAGTCGGCCTCTCTGGACTCTTTCCTTGAAGTGCTTCATATCAAGTATAAAGTAAAGCACTGCTACACTGTGTGTAATACGAGTAGCTTTGGTTTGCTTTAGCACATACTATCACACACTCTTCTTTCTCTATTTCCCTCCTTCATGTCACGCAGAAAATGTTAAAGCTATGCCCCTGAGGTCAACGGCAACAGCCCTCATTCTACCCATCACTGTGCTCTGTTCTTCATTGCCACCACTATGAGAGGCAATGATTCATTCTTTTGATCCACTCCAATATCATTAAGTTATTAGTTGATTTCAGTGGATTTAATCAGCATAGTAATTCCTCTCCATGGGAAGATAAGTCTCTCTCAAGAGCAGTTACGCCGTCCACTACGCCTGCTGATTAGACACAAGGCCCCAAAATAATTCATCAGAAAACTGCAAAAAATAATTTATCAAAAGTGCTTCTCACAAAACCCGCGCAGGACCTTTGCTTCTTAATAATTAAACTCCGCAATTAGGCATCTTACCATGCACTCAGTGTGAGGCTCCATGTAATATTCATAGCCATACATAATTATGCAATATATTCACTGAAATAAGAGGCCATATATTCACGGTGGTGCTGTCAAGAGGCAAGACATTTTTATTTGGTTTATAACACTGTTTCATCTTATACATGAGCAGCTGGCTTGTGGTGACAGGAGAGAACGAGGACGTCTGGTCCTAAGCAGCCTTACATGGTATGTTATGGCTCTGGCTCTTACAGGAAAGAGAAAGAGAGGGAGGGAAGAAGGAAAAGAGTGAGAGAGAGAGAAGCACTGAGTTGTGATGCTCTCACCATGGGAACCACTAATACCAAAGTATATCTGCAGGACACAACAAAGACATACCTTAGTGGTATCATACATTGACCACATTCAATACAAGATGCAGTAAGAGAGAAGAGGCATTAAATTAAAAGGCAGTCGAGACCGGGTGCTGGGATGTATTGTATGATAAATTATACATAATGCTCAATCCAGTATGGTACAGAACTATAGAAAAAAAAATAGTCCCTAAGCCCTTGATGGTGCCTGAAGCAAATAAGCAACAGCAGCAGTAGTGGACACACTGTGGACAAGGTTGGCTTTCATCTTGAGACGCGGTTCAAAGCTACAGGCTACGAATAGAACAAACTGGCAATCAAAGCTAATGTGTAACTGGGCAGTGGTGCACTTCACAGAGCCTGTCGTCTCGAGTGCAGGGGAGATCACACGCAGACGCCTCTCTCACATCACAATGGCTGATTTTCAACACGCTGTCTTTGGAACTTATTATTTTTCAGCATGTAAATGTAAAAAAAAAAAAAAAAAAAAAAAAAAAAAGGGGGGGTTTAAGTGGGGGGGGTGGGGGGGTGAGGAGTGTTTTTAGGGCGTTTATTG
>JAQNCA010000007.1:11095651-11109029 GCA_029783725.1 Acanthurus tractus | reverse complement strand
AAAGGAATATGGCATTTTAAAGTTAATCTAAATCCTGGTGCTATTTGCAAAAGCAGGACATGTTTATGATCACAACTTCAGACAACTATAAAGGCAACACTACATCACAAGTATTTAGTTACCTACAACCTCACTGATATACAGGTAGTATGGTACTTAAATTAAAGGCTATATCTAATTAAAGCATTACCATTATAATTGATCAAACAAAAAATGGCCATACCTGTTATGTTGTCTTCACGACAGTGAAGGAGCTGAAGCTATCCAACCAGCTAAACTCTTTCTTGCAAAATGACAAGCTGAGTCGTAGTAAGCTTAACTTGCTCTTTGCTGTGGCTCTTTACACCATCTTACACAGATAGAGTGAAAACTGTAACAAAAATAAAATAAACAATCACCACTTAGTCGGTAGCAAATCTTTTTACAATGTTGATACATGCAAATAAAGTTGTCCAATTACAAACAAATTAAGTACTTTTTATGTAAATAATATTTATAAAATTAACTTATAAGTACAACAACAAACTTTTTTTTACTTACGAAATTGCCTCTATGGCATTTATAGTGTGGATGATGGTGGATACAGAAAGCCTGTAGAAGTATTCAGCCAGCGTCTTCAAATAATTAACAGGAAATCCTGCCTAACCCCTATCAAAATAAAGGTCTTATCAAAATAAAGGTCCACCTATCAATATGGCTTGAAGGCAACACACCTGTTGTTTTTTCTTATTTTGCGGCCTCTAAGTTGTTATTAAATGATAGCTGGAAGGCATCAAAAATGGCATCAATGACTCAAATCCAGGTTTCAGATGCTGTGTATCAAGCCCACTCAGTTGTGGTCTATTAAACCAGTTTGAAGATACCTCTAGACCTCATAATTCCATTTCATAAAAAATATCATTAAGAGCTCGAAGTTTAGCAAATAAAAATACTTTAACCTAAATAGTGTGCTGACTTCATCACAAAATACTGTTCCCCAATACAGCATATCAAACTGCAATAGTAAACTGTAAACTAAAATTCAGACTATTTAAAATACTATGTATAAAGATATTGGTTATTCAAACCCTGAAGCACTCATGTGTTTGACTAACACTGAGACATATTTCAAGAATAATGGAGGCGAATTTCCACCTGATTTCCACTCAAGAAAAATCAGCAAACTCGGCATAGAATCTTACTTTTAACAGTGTAAGTTAGCTTAATTTTAGAATTACCTTGTAACATGGTACCATTGACTGTATAAAACACTACAAAACCTTTTTGAGCCAGCCTCAAGTGGTCAGTCGAGGAATTGCAAGTTTTTGTACTTCCTGGTTGGCTACAATGCGGGAGTGGGGAGTTTGCCCTTTGCATGGTACCTAACCTACTCCAGTTTCTTGAAGTGCTCATTTCCGGCTGCAATATACGCACTCCCATCGTCCAACGGCTGAACCCTGTGGCCCTCTCTAGGAGTGTACAGCCTCCTCACGGCGCCAAACGGAGCTTCAATGCTACTGGTCAGAGACCAACAAGGTGTCAAAAGTCATCATCTGCCGCGGGTTCAAGACTATTTTTTTCCCAGGAAAGGAAGCGTCGCCGTTCCCGTAGACAACTATTGATTTTGGCGGCGGCAAATAACCTCTGCATGTGTAGCCCGGCATTGTTAGCTAACAAACAGAAGCGTTTTTTAAAAGATAGCGGCGTTTGGTGTCAAAAGTAAATGTGTCACTGGCAACTGAGTTGAGCCTCCGGAGACGCAACAAGAGATAGCATCTGATGTGGAAACCGATTCTGGCACATGAGAGGTGTAGAAAGAATTTTTTTAGTTACCCGCTTTTTTTGTGGTTAGCTAACGTTAATGTTTGTCAGTGTTTCAAAACTCAGTTGTTACCAAAGTAACCTGATGTAATCACTTAGTAACGGTTGCCACAAAATATTATTGGACTGATGATCAAATGTCCCAAACCTATAGGCCTATTCAAACTCTTTATTTGCATTATATGTCAGACTGTGATTTTAATTTATTCATAATTAATTAATCTTTAGGGATATTTATCAGTGGCCCTTGGTCTGCATTTCCGTGACCCGTGAACTACTGGACTTCAGTTAACTTTAGGGAAACAGATCAACTTTGATGATCCGATTTTGAATGAAAAGGTAAAATAAGGGTCTTTTTATTGTATTAGAATCAAAAAAATTCCTGTCATTGTGAAGTCATTGCTACAAATTCCTATTTACCCACAAGGCTTATCCAGTTGGCTTAAATCAGGTAAAAATGGCAAAATAGGGCTACTTTACACCTCAAAATCAGCTCCTCACAATCTCTTTGACAAGCTCTCCTTTAAAAAGCTGGCAAAAATGTCAAAGTTTATTCATAAAGTTAAAATATAAACTCTATGGAGAATGGCAAGAATATCCATTATTATTATTAGTTTTACCTTTAATGCCTTTACCCCTCCACTTTTCCGAACACTAACTTTGAAAATTTATGTCTGTGAAACTTTTGTCCATTTATTACAAGCACAAATTAAAATATCACTACTTGAGTAGAAAAAAATATATTTCCATGGAAGATGTGGAGTTGAATATTAAGTGAAATGCAGGGTGCCCCCCTCAACCCCAATTTTTGTGCACAGTAGCCATATCTCTCATTTCCAAGCCCTTTTTTTCACTATAGATTATCTGCCAGTCCAGTGCTAGACAGAGCTGTCCAAATTGTTTACCACAAAGGTAACCAGAGATTGCACCAACAACAGCACCTAATTGGTTTATGCCAGACAACTCCTGGTCAATTAAATGCATAATTCATCTAAGCATTAATTATTCATTTCTTATGGGACTGGTGCTGTGCTTTATTAGAAGAACTGCTTCATGCATATTCAAATTCCTCTTCTTAGAGGGACTCAATAGGATATCATCTCAGCTGGGATGCCTATCCTAAAACACAATAGCAGCCTGGGCTGTAAGACAACCTCTATTAATCACACAACTAAACCATAGAGGATTTACAAAGATGAAAATGCCATACTAACCTGGAGCAATGTCTTGTTTTTGTCATGCGGCAAACACTATGCTGTCTTTTTTTGTTATCTAGTGTGATAAAATTATCATTATTTTAAACTCTATTGTGTTTAGACAATATTTTATATTTAAATAATGGTCATGTCATAGCAAACTGTCAGTGTTAATTCAGTTGAACACTATATACCACTGCGTTGAGTCCATATCATCAGATTTAATTTGTGTTTAAAGGTCCAGTTTGTAAGAATTAAGTGGATCTATGGGTAGAATATGGCAGAAAGGGGAATATCATATTCATAATTATGTCTTCATCAGGATATAGTTACCTGAAAATAAATACACTGTGTTTTAATTACCTTTGAATGAGCCCTGGGGAGTAGCATTGATGGACCTCTTCCACAGTTTGTCACGATGCACTGACATGTTTTTAAAGTAGACTTGGATGGACAAACCAAACACTGGCTCTATTTTAGGACCTTTAATGTTTTTGCCAGTTTTATGGTCACCCAAGGCACTCTTACACCCTTGGAAGAGGAGGGTTTGCAAGATTTAAATTCTGCAACCAAAATGCTAGATGCCACTAAATCCTACATACTGGACGTTTAATGATAATAGATAGATAATAATAATAGAGCTTGACATTTTCCTCAATGCAGTATTTTTTAAAGATGAATCTCTAACAATTAAGTCAAAATAAAAATCCCTAAATCTGAACAACTTTTATGTCTACATGGTGCTCAAGTGGTTGCATTCTTCCATTTAGTATTGCTTTTCCTGTGTAACTGTAACACACTGTGTTATTACCCAAAAAATGTCTGTGTCAAGCCGAGAAACAAGCTGTAGCAGTGAATGAGTTTCGTTTGTCACTTTGTCACATTATTCAAACATTGTAGTTTCTCCACAGCTTCTCTGAGGATTTTTATAAAAAACAGTTGTTCCATGTTGCTCATCAAAATGCATTTCTATTTTCCAAAAATACTTGTAAAGCAGATTTTTATTTTTTGTTGAAGTAACACTGCATACATGGTGTTACTCAAATGTCATATAACAGCTTTAAAATCTTAATCAAGGGAGGAGTAAGCTCAATAGTCACCTTTATATTTTTTTAAGTGATCACTACAGTATGTGTGGACACTTTAAACAGGATCACAGGCTGTTTTAACTGAATATATTTTACAGTTTAAAAATGCACAGGTGTCAATAATATAGTGATAAACTATGGATTTTTTATGCTTCTTAATTTTACATCCACGTTATAGCAGATCCTTGCTGGCTTTCACACTGTAATGTTTACACAGGATATCAAATGGAGTGGAGCCATTGGTAACCTTATTTTGCCTTTTCTCTTTGTCAAAATGTCTCCACTAAAAAAGGTCATTACAGCAGCCTCAGCCACTGACTTCACCCCTGATCCAAGAGTCTCACAACGTAGTACAGTTTTTATCCACAAGGTGGAGACTGTCTTACACTGCTGGATTTGGTTCAGCTCTTGCACTAGATCAGCTCAGAGGATGAAAATGAAACACAAACACAATCTCTCATTTCAAATTTATCGGTGAAAATTGCCACATATTTTGCCACAAAACAACTGCCAAATATCTTATCGTATGAATATGAATATTGCGTTCATTTGCTCTGATTAAAGGCACCCAACTAGTACAAAGGTCTTATTTTATTTTAACTTTATTTTGCACAAACCATAGCCTCCTACAACTGCATATGTCTTGTTTATTGATGGCACCAATGCAAATATTGCCCAGTGGACAGTTTGCATAAAATAAAATCTTAATACATTGCTTAAGAGCCTATGAGGAGAGTAGAGTGGAGAACATATACAAGTGCACAACTTGCATCCTTGTCATCCTATTTACAGATAGAAGATTGCCTATGGCACAGACAACACATCTAACTTCTGTTCTACTATATTTATACATTCTTTCAGCAGTTTCTTTATCATAGACTTTGCTCAGACACTGTCCTTATCAAATTCACATACAAAATACATAGTTGGGTGGCACGCCACATCTGTCCACTCCCCAGAGGCCATCATCTCAGCACAGTCCTCATCATCATAGGCGTTGTTTGGCTCTCCTTTTTTCCACTTGCTGAAAGTGGTCATGGGAGAGAGATCCACGTAGGTGAAAACACCCTCGCGTTGCAGGTCATGAATGCCGATATACACTCTGTTCAGTCCTGCTTCGGTTATGTACTCTGCAATGGCTGCATTGGCTCCCTCATCCTTGGGCATGGCCAGGTGCCCTCCCCTCGTCTGACAGTAGGCCTCCGCGTCAGAGTAGCGCTTCTCCTCCTTCACCAACAGATAGACCTTACTGTCTGTTTCTTTTATGCCAGCAACAGCTGCGGGGGAGGGCAGTGCTGAAAAATGAGCACTTGTATTTCTATAAATTTCACATTGACGTGCCCAGCATATGCAGTTCTATAAGGATAACAAGTGGAGCAATAGCGGATACAAGCACTGGTGATCATGAAATTAATTTTTTTAATGTTTTCAGAATAATAGAATGAGCAAAGAATGCTAAGATCATACCATTTTTAATGAATTTCAGCTCCGATGAGAGTTGGGCCACAAGAATGTCCATTTCCCCAATCATCTTTCTCATTGGTGTGCACTCACATGGAACACCTGATAAGACAAAAATGCGGAGAATTTCCCCACAGATCTCTTAGTTCTCAAATTTAACCAAATGTGTCTGTCAATTCTGCAGTTTTCTGCTTGACAAATAACGTTTATATAGTCTGATTTGATTTAGAATCTTACCTGGATCTCCATTAGGGCCCCTTGGACCAGGATCCCCCATGTCTCCCTTTACCCCTGGGATATGAAATATCAGTATTCTTAAAAAATGAAATAAAATATAAATTTTAATTCCTGAGCAACCACATTAGAGGTATGTTTCTTTATTTGTAATTACCTTTCATTCCACTTGGGCCCACTTTTCCATAACGTCCCAGAAGCCCTTTCTGACCTTTAGGCCCAGGTTGACCTAAAAAAGATATATATATGTTTATTTTTATTCTAGTCTATTTATAAAGCTGTACATCTTTCTTGTTGTCAAAATTCCTGCACATTGCAAAAATGCTAATTTAAGTCAAGAGAAACATTAAAGTAGCAAACAATTTGCCATCAAAACACTGAATCTTCTGCTAAATGTATAACCTCCTTTACAAAAGTATGTGAACACCCTTCACTCCTCATTAAATCTTTAGTAAACACTTGTCCAAAGCAGTGGATTCTGCAAATTGTCTCTCCTCCAACCTCTCACCCAAATGTAAACACTTGACCATCTCTGGATGGCCTGGCAGTGATGTAACAGCACATTATCAGCCAAAGAAATGTGATCTTTAACCCAGCTCTTTTTTTCAGCTTAGTGGTAGTGTTGAAAAGCAGAAGAAATGCATAAGTTTTCTCTTGCATTGAGAAACAAAAATATTCCGCTGTCATCCTACAAATGCAAAAAATATAGATATATACCAGTCTCTCCAGGAGGGCCAACTCTTCCTGGTCTCCCTGGTGCTCCTTTTTGTCCTTTTTCACCTGGTTCTCCTTTTGAAGAAGTAGAAATAGGAAAATATAGACTTTCTTTGATTATTTATTTGTTTGTTTTCTCAATATTTTGTATATTGGGACGTATACATGCCTTTAAGTCCAGGGACCAGGATCTGAACTGTGCAGGGCTCATCTGCCAGGTGCTCTCCATATGATGTCAGTGTCAGTAAACTCAGCACAGACATTAGTATCATGGGCAATAACAGCTTCTCTCCTGTCATCCTTTACATGGGCTGGTTCAGATTAAGAAAATACTCATCAACCAAAGAGTGGATAGAGATAGCTTCATGTCATACCCTATTTTACAGTTTATACAGTTTGATCAGATAAACGGTTAATTTAAGCGACTAAAACTTAAAATCCCACAACTTGCAGTTTACTGGATTCCTGATATAAGTGAATATCCTTTTTAAATGAAAATACATCCAGAAATTCTTTCACAATGTACCAAAAAAGAGATATAAAGACACCATAAGGACTTCTTAATGCTGAGAAATACTTGGTAGGTACAAAAAAACCACCCAAATCACCACTTGAAGCTATGGATACAAGTTTAAGAAAAGAGTGTTACATTAACGCTTAATATTGGAAGGACTGAAGCAATGTCTACAATCACATTTGCCCAAACAATCCTTTCAATTTTTGTATTAAAAATTGACAAAACTTTTATCAGGAATAAATTTAACCCCTGCCTAAAATCTGTCATCATATTATTTATAGTGAGTTCTAAACTCTGGATGGCCTACCTGTAGAGGTATATCCAGATAGAGTAGAAAAGTATTGTCAGCTTTCAAAGACTTGCAGGAGCTTTGAATACTTGTGGTCCTACAGAAACATTTCATGTTCCTCCTCAGGCACTGTGGGATTTCTGTGATAGGACTTTCATAAACAGTTCACAGATAAAGTCCAAAAGCAGCTGGGGCCCGACAGATAATTGGCTGGGAAAGTAGTCCAGTGATTGACAGTGGAGGGGCCTGACAGATACACCGACTCAACCTCAGCTTTATCAGATTTTTAGAAAAGAAAGTTAATCTTTTCAGTTATTTCAGAAAATCATTTATACAGTTATTTTAACTGAATAGAATTTATTATTAGCAAATGTTATAATAAATGGAACAGACAACCTGAACTTCACTGCCCTATGTAGCTGTAGTATTGCTTTACATGGGCTTTAGCATGTTTTGAGTACCTGACTCTTTCATAATAGAAAATAATTTGTAATGGGTTGTCTTACAATCACTAATGCATTTCTCTAATGCTATATATATGACGGTACAAGATGGTACAGCCCTAATGTAGTGTGTGGTCTCTGTTATTTGATTACAAACAACTCCGTTCTTTTAAAATGCACTTCAGTGCTCACATGTCAGGCATGTTATGAGACTTATTTTAAATTGAAAAATCATTTGGCTGTAATGGACACACAGAAATAAACAATGAGCAAGATCAATGATACCAAATATCTAAACACATAATGAAATCATAAAGGTTTTACTCTGTGTAACCTAACAGTGTGATATATGAAGCTGTTCACTGAGGTTTTATCAGAGTCCTTTTTAACATTATTATTATTTCTGCTGAGCTGCATGTCTGTGTTTTTCAGGCATGATACAGACAATGCTAAGTCTACCTTGTAGCTACATTATCACTCTTCTAAAAATTATTTCAGTTTTTTTCTACAAAATGCCACATGAGTAGAATCTATTATGATCACATTTTCTCCCTGACTGCAAGTGTTGCATAGTTCTGTATTCATGAATCAAGCTAACTGTAGGATTTTATATTAATATAATTCGCCTCTGTCATTCTACTGAAGTGTACTGATTGCTTTTGATGATCAGCTCACAAATCCATCCCCTTTCTTGTTTTTTGTCTTCAATCAGATTAACTAGTTTTGGATTTAGCTAGAGATACACAGGTCTGTGTGTCTCCATTGCGGCCACCTGAGGGCGCCATTACCAGTGCAAATACACAGTATGTTTGTGTTTTTTTTCGTGTTTTTCAGTACATGAGTCGAAATTTTGTGACTAAAATCAGAATTACAGAAAAAAAAACCACACACAAATATTAAACATACTTTCAAGCTATAAATAGACAAAAATTTTAACCATCTCAAATCATAGTTTTAAAAAAGTTGTTGTTCGAAGACTAGGGTGCGCTGAGTAACCCAAAATAAAATGTGTCACCATGTGGAATGGTCAAGTGGTACATGTCTTTGTCGTGTTTTCTTTAGGTTAAGGTGACTTCTAACGACAAAAGATGTCATGTTGGTGTTTACATGCTGTCATCCAGAGTCTGTAATCAGATATGGTCCAATAGAGGAGTGTCAAATATCCTAATTAGATTCACAAACCCAACGGTGGCTTTCAGTGGTGGATTAGGTGACTCCTTCAAAAATCCCCCCAAAAGTTTTAAATTACCTGCCTCTCAAATATTCATGACTCTCAAGGCAACACTTGCTGCATTTCAGTGCAGTCAGTAAAGTAGTTGTGTGTGCTGAGTTTATCCTTTACACTAGTTTTACGATTAAAAAAAATTCTTATTGTATTGATTTGTAAAACTAGATATTCATCAATAACTTAGCCTTCTGAAAAAAATATTTACAGTACAAATTGCATGTGCAAATGTTTAATATGTTTTCCCTCAATGCTAAAACTGGGTGTTGCACAAATGGGTTCAAGTCACATGTCACTGTGTTTATTTTTCTTTTGAATAAGGAAAGGGCCAAATTTTAAATAACGTATGTGATATCAAACATTAAGATAATAATTTGCGATGCTTGTTGTTTTCTCGACAGTGTGGAAACTGTCTGATTCTTTAGACCAAAACACAGCTAGTGTAGAGCTTACCTGACACCGAGTCTTACGAGCAGCACTTTAACGCACCTTTACTTATGTACGTACAGTCAGGGTGACGTCGCCCATGCTCACCGGAGCGCGAGCACAGCTTGTCATCCAGACAGCCTGTGGCTTTGGCCGTCTTCTCCTGCTCCGGGAAGAGAGACCGAGAAAGTTGGACTACTTCTACAGAAACACATCCGTATGAGGGACTTTAAGCGTGTTGCTGTCTTTCTCAACGTAAAAAAATTCTGAAGGAAACAAATCGTAAGTGTCCTCGCTTTTGACCAACTTTTATAGCAAGAGTAGACAGAATCAGAAAGTGCTCGTGCCTTTTCCATCATCAATACAGCAACGTTAACCGTTAGTGTATGTTAGTCTCCCGATAATGCTAACTGCTTATTCTACATTTTTGTTCGTAAATAAAACTTGCCTGCGTTGTTATCGTGTTAGCTTGTTTCTACCCACTGATGATGGCTTATTTATAAGGGATTGTTACAGTTAGTCTGCTGTAACGTTGAAAGGACATTGACGATGTTTTAAGTCATTTTGCTAATCATGAGGTTGCCTGAACAGACTAGAAAATCGCAAAAGAACAAAGAATTATTTTTTTTATCGCTTTTTACCTGTATGAGACCAAAAAAGCTAACTGTTTTGACTTGATAGGGACTTGTGCTTTTGATGTATTATATTTAAAGTATTGTCGATACTTGTTGACACGATACATATGACTACATGGGGTTTTTTTAATTAGTTTTTTTGAATGTGCAATGACTGATTTGAATGCCTAATCTCCTCCATGTGTGCTCTGTGTGCCTAATTCTACTATATCTGCCATGTTGCCTTCCCTCAGCCCAGTCAAGTCCTTGTAAACTTAAAAAAATGCCTTGTGTGTCCCTTCTTTTTATGAAGATAGTGTCATCTGTGTGTTCATATCTCTTCTTCCTGTTGGCCTGTTTTAGAAATCCTATGCATTTTCCATGTCCCCCTTTTGCCTGGCAGAGAACAGGAAATAAGAGGCAGGAAACAAAAGGCGTGTGTGTGTGTCCTGCTTTACTCTGAGCAGTGTCCCTTCATGTGTGCACTATACTTAGCTTCATTATCTTGGTTATTGATGGGATGTGTGATTTTCATTTTAGTATATATTGAGTATTAATATTTTGACATCAAACTAGTAGCTGTCTTAGTTGTTGATGTTGTTATGTCATGATATAAAAGTGTTATTTTTCCTGGCTTTAAGGGCTGCATTACAAAATATTGATGTCATTTTCTGAATGTACCAGACTGTTTTAGCAGTTAAGGCTTTCCCACTCAGACATTACATGTCCATTATTAAAGAATAAAAACAAAAATATTAACAAATAAGATTAAAAGCACCAGGAATCCGAGCAATACTGATTTAATATTGATTGAGGTACTTGGTCAAAAATATTTTAATGTTTGATTTTGTCCTTATTGCCCTGATCTGCTTGTGACATCTCAACTGGAGTTTCCCTTAGAACTTAACGCTTAGCCCACTTTATATTTTCAAGGCGAATAGTCATACATGGTATATATCTTAGTGTTTTCTACAGAGATATAAGTCTTGGTTCATATTGCTCAGCCTTTCTTGCAACTGATCACTGACTTTTATTTGTTAGGCTTAGATCTCACTTGAAGCATCTCACCTCCTGGTCTGGATTAGGGTCAAACACTAAGAGGATTTAGGGCTGCAGAGTCAATGTTACTCATGAGAAACTGGTTTTGTGTTTTGTTGAGAGGAGTTAGTGATTCTTTTGCTTTGTAGTCTTTTTAAGTGATATTACAGATTGTTTAGAGATTTTATTTGATTGTAGTATTAGAGTCCCAAAGCTTTTGGTGCATTGAGTATACATACAATATTTGAGTATATTGAATATTTCTATTATGGCAGTATGGTGCATTCTTTCAGGCTTTGTGTGTTCATGTAGTTTTGAACAGTAAATTTCCTGTGTGAATATACTGTAATTAAACTTGTACTAAAGATGGGAACTGTGTGAAAGCTTTGTGGTTATCAGTAATCTAACAAAGTTAGTCTGGAGGAGCCCCCCCTCTAAGCCTTGATCTCACACTTGGTTGTTGAAGATAACACACTGGGAGAACAATTTTATCCTATTTCCTTCTTGTGTTTATGTTTGAATGTGTTTTGAGTACAATAACAAGCCCATAGTCTGATGATCACCACTGCAAATTTGCATGGTATTCATGTGGTGCGCAAACAGTGGAGTTTGTCTTCTTTCTTTGTAAAGACAGTTTACTGATTCTTGTTTCTATGACAGAGTTTCAAGAAACATCTGAAATATGACTAAATCAAACTTTTTCTCTCAGTGAATTATTTTAATTTTTTTTGCTAGTTTTGGCCTTGAAGGTTGGTACTTTGCAATCAACCTCTTGCTTGGCTGTTGACCTACATTGGACAAAGATGTGCCATAAAACAATAAACTGACATAACAGCATGTACTGTTGTCTTGTATTAAACCCACTTTTTCTCTAGATTTGCATTTTATTTCAGATGCAAACCAGTTTCTAAGGCATTTATTCTTGAATAAACTTGTTGGTAAATATTTTATACATTATTATATTCAGCTATTTTCCAGTCATAGTCATAGGAATGCATAGTCATAGATCATAGATCATAGTCTTTCTAGGGCACTAGCTCTCCAGCAACTGTTCTTTGATCTCTCTTACATAAGGCTCAGATGGTAAACCCATAAAACAAGATTCTCCTTAAAGTGAGGGAGAGGCTTGAAGTCACTGTAGTATATTGAGAAAAGCCAGAAGTAGATCTGTAATGACCTTACATGATATGGATTTTAGAATGAAGCACAAAAAGTCTGCCTGCTTTAACCTTATTACTATAAGCAATATCATGCATGAAACAATAACTGTGGTAAAAAAAAAAAAAAAAGGTTAATTGTATTACATAACATATATTACACTTCTTTGCAGAACCAAAGAGCTTGATGTTATTTTTAAAAAAACAGTCTTTCAGATTTTGTCAACTGATGTCCACAATACAGTCTTACTGAAAATGCTAAAGAATGCAAGACCATGGCTTGCATCTTCTGGCCCCGTAAGAAACACAGAACAGTAAGAGATAGTCACTACAGATTGGCATCTCCAGTCTCTGCTTAGGGTGAGTCTACCACTGATGTACTTGCTGAACTTGAGTTCTTGTTAAAAGCTGTATCAGTAGTTTTCAGCACATATCCTCTGACATATGACCTCTGTTCCTAAAGCTAATAGGATACTCAAGCATGATGTCAGCACCCATGCTTTGACAAATTGCTTGGTTGTAGGAGCAACTATTATAACACTTATAGTTTGCACATTTGAATGAAGATACTCTGATTCAGATAAAATTAATCCCCTTAGATGCACTCTGCATCTGTGTTGGTCCGATGACTGCTGTTGATTACAGAAGTCTTTCAGTTTCGACATACAGCTGAATGTATAAATCTGTGCATTTTTGTTAAGATAGGAAGCTGTCAATTTGTTCTTGTCTTAGTCAGACTTCTAAATAACACCCAGATAGTTGATGCCTTTAAAAAATCTAAACATCAAGTGCAATCCAAAATATCGCTTAATAGCATTGTCTCAGCATTAGCGGCTTTAGCCTGGACACTGGATACACCAACAGACTTGAGATGCTCCAACTGGATTGTTTGGCTTGATAGTTTATGTCAGGTCACTTGGGGTGATGTTGTCCTTACTAGAGATTGCCAGAATCCTTTAGGAGACAGGTCCAGTCTTATTCCAATGGAAAATCCTCTCTTGTCAGATCAGTAGGAGGAATAATAGCTTAATGGAAATTTAAGCAGACAGCAGTGGATCTCGATCACATAATGCAAATAACTGAGGGGTGCCACTGTAGATCAGCTTGATGATTCTCACCTTTTTTGCGTATGACTTCACTTAAGGTTCTTTTGGTCCCACCTAGTTATACGAAGGG
>JAQNCA010000007.1:11073782-11087345 GCA_029783725.1 Acanthurus tractus | reverse complement strand
TGCTGCCAAATGTAAAAATGTACTTTTTGTTAAAATTCTGCTCTGTAAAAGGGCTTACAAAACACACATTTGTATGAACAGAATTTTTTCATGAACAAAGTTTGCAGCCCATTAAATTGAACATCATTACGGATTTGTACTATGGTATCGAATCAGTATTAAGTATGTAAGAACGGCTGTGCTATCTGTGAATAGCAATACCATCTATTCTAAAATAATGATTAAGAAAATCTCCATTACTCTACCCTCATTTTTATGGTTACCTAATCAAAGCCTCTATGGATTTAATGATTATCCTGATTAGTAATATGTAAACAAAAAAAGCTTTTCTCAGATTGTTGGAGAAGGATACTGTCACTAAGGGCACTGTTTATTGCAGGTGGTTGTGTCCTGAAGAATCAGTCACGCCAGAGTCTAGAGTACTGTGCTAATCTGCTGGGTCTGGACCAGGATGATTTGCGTGTCAGCCTCACAACCAGAGTCATGCTCACTACAGCAGGGGGCGCCAAAGGAACAGTTATTAAGTAAGAACAATGACATTCGCCTACTGAGAGACTCTTCACAGCTTCTTTCGAAATTCCTTTGTTTAAAAAACAAAAAAGAGAGGAAAGATTAGAAGTCACTGTTGTTGCTCACTGTCTGGAAGTTTATAATAGGTCTGAAAATACCTAACAACTCCAGTAGACTCCTAATGAAGGCTTTTATGTTGTAATTATTAAGAGTTTATGATAGATCTGATGATATTATTATTTCTATGGGTAAGTGCTCCTTGACTCTGTTTCCAACACCACTACTAAATCATTTATAGCAAATGTCAGTAAAAATAGTTACATAGTAATACAACTGTAGAAGGTTTGGAGGTAATTTTGTCTGGTAAACTGTATTTCTAAATGATTGTAGGTGGAGCTGAAATGGCTCTGCTCCTGTGTGGTGGTGATGTGGTGTTTGAGTGATGGGGCCAGGTTTGATTGATTAATATTTCAGGAGGGCCAGATGCTGGCCTGGCCTGGAAGTGTTTTCTCCACATAAATAATGCAGCCTTTATCTGAAGAGGCAGGCGAGCATGGCTGCAGTACAGTAAAGGCCTCATGTCTGGGGAGCAGGTGGAGCGAAGGGGGCCTGGCTTTGTCATTAAGCCCCAGACAGATCCTTCCTACCCCTGGGAGGTTGAGGGTTACGGAGGGGGTAATGGAGATGGTACCAGGGATGTCTAAGTCACTAAGTTATGTGCATATATAACATTGCAATGGATAAAAATGCCTGTCACTGGGATGAATCGTGTGAATCTAGAGTGTTTTCTAAGACTTATTGCTGCACACTGGAAGATTCCTGTTTGAAATGGATGAGGGGTGTTACTCTTTCCTATGCAGACTGGGTAGGTGAAATATCAAAAGAAAAGAAAAGGGGGTAACGATTTATCATAGTTAAGATAGACCTTTTTTAATTCAAGATTTTGAATTCACCTTGGGACACATGGGACAGTGTAATTGAACTATGGGTCACTGTAGAACTGCACTTTGTCCTGACCATCAACCCCTATAAATGATTCAAAAATAAATTGTGTAAAAGTATCATTATAGAGTCTAGAGTCTAGAGTGTAGAGTTAAAGTTCATATTTTAGTTTTAATACCTTGTGTTTGGCTCAGAAACCTTACTTCAAATGAAGGCAAAGCTTGACAATAAGATCAGAGAAGAAACAAAACTATGTGGCAAAAAGTGTCCCATCAACACAGCAAAAGTTTTGC
Source organism: Acanthurus tractus (assembly GCA_029783725.1). Taxonomy (NCBI): domain Eukaryota; kingdom Metazoa; phylum Chordata; class Actinopteri; order Acanthuriformes; family Acanthuridae; genus Acanthurus; species Acanthurus tractus. The sequence goes on along the minus strand of JAQNCA010000007.1, from coordinate 11,085,600 downwards.
AGCCACATGAAAATTGGGTTGATTAGAAAAAAAGAGGAGGTTTAATAAAGAGACTTGCATGTCCCAGTTTCGGACCGTCTCTCACTGCCCCACTTTGTGTTTCCCTCCAGGGTGCCTCTAAAGGTGGAACAAGCAAACAATGCCCGCGATGCCCTGGCCAAGGCAGTGTACAGCCGCCTCTTCGATCATGTGGTCAAACGAGTAAACCAGTGTTTCCCCTTCAAGTCTTCCTCCAACTTCATCGGGGTGTTAGACATCGCCGGGTTTGGTAAAACAATGTTCCGTGCACATAAATTAACATCTGTTCAATGTGTAAATTTCACCCAAAGTGAAAAAATAATGGAAACACTAAAAGAATTAAGTTTCTACATCTTCTCAGAGTGATGCAGTTTACTGCTGTGCTTTTTCTTTATCCAGTTGTTTAGAATTCAGTCTACTAAAGAGATTCTTGTCTGTGAAGCATGTTTCTTAATATAAGTACCCTAATGCATACACACACTTCATTACCAGGGCTCATGCTTTCCCCTCAACTGCCTCAATTAACAAAGCCTTTGAAAAAAAAAAAAAATCATTATGTAAAATTCATTGAAATACATGTTTTTTCTGCTTCTTCTCGTTCCACCACTTAGAGTATTTTGAACATAACAGCTTTGAGCAGTTCTGTATCAACTACTGCAACGAGAAACTGCAGCAGTTCTTCAACGAGCGTATCCTGAAAGAGGTGGGTGTGCAGCATGAGGATTAAGGTGGTTTGGTGTGGTTTTACTTCTTTATCCGGGGAAACCTGCCATGTCATGTCACTCACAGGCCAAACTTAGACTCTTGTAGGAGCCAGGAGGTTGTAGGAGCCAGGAGGAAGTGTTTGGCAGACTAATTCTCTCTGTCTCTTTTTTTCTATTTTACTCACTTTTCCAGCCCCCCCCCCCTCCACCCCCCCGCGCTCTCTCATTAGAATGCTAATATCTCAAGGGACATGATGAGGTTTGTTTCTCTCCTGTGATCTCTTAACATTATTCTTTTCCAGGGTCTCCAATTAAGGCGCAGCTATTCTAGTTTAGGCCTCTTTCTCATTATCTAAATCCTGAGTTGATGGGTTTTTGTTTGTTTGTTTTTTGAGAGAGAGGAAACCAATTTGAATGTAAACTTATTTTATATTAGGACATGTTCAGAATGCCATTTGAGATTAGATTGTTGATGTTTTTCCATGTTTGCACAGGAACAAGAGCTGTATCAAAGGGAAGGGCTGGGAGTGAATGAGGTGCATTATGTTGACAACCAGGACTGCATAGGTGAGTGACTGTGTCAGCTTCCCGCCTAGCAAACTGTTGATACTCAAACTCAGGAGTTTCAGAAGGCCACTGCTCAAATGTCCATAATTTCCCTGCAAAATGTTCGTAAAAATAATTTCAAAAAATATCTCAGCATTGTGTGCTACAAAAAAGAAGTTAAAAAACATGATGAAAAGACTGGATCACATCTCGTTCTGGAGCTGATAGGATGCATCACTTGAGTTGGTTTCAAAATGCCAGGAATCAAAAGGTATGTGTGTAGGAGTATGTGTATTGATATCTACATGCATCTGCACCTTCGTTGATCTTTGGAGGTGAAAATAAGACCATAGAGTGACGCTCAGGGACATCATTAAGATAAAGTGTTGCCTTTGAGGGTTGTTGCTGCAAAACACAAAATGACTGACGGAGATGTGACTGTATGTTGAACCCACAAACCATAAACATACTGAGGTTAGTTCAAATGTAACATCAGCTCAACCTCATGGCATTCATTTGGCCATTCCTCGTGCTCTGGGCTACATGTTACAGCAGTGAAAATACACCTGACAGGGGGACAAAAATACCGACTTCTCATTATCCAAGAAGCTGGCATATCCACGTGTTTGCACCTCCTTTGGTGCAATGAAAAGCCGGAGAAATAATGCTCCCTTGTTTTTGTTGTCTCCATCCTCAAATGAATCCTCGAATTAATGGGATGAAGTAGTCAGGGTATCAAGGTGAAGCAGTTTGATTTGTATTTCAAAAGCTGTGATTATTCAGATGCGAGGTTAACTGACAGCCGTGAATAACATTTATGACTTGCAAATGACCATTTGGGTCGGCCATTAATTCACTCATCAGTCTCCAGGATTTATGCACAGGTGCTTGTTCATGTAAATTTTTTTTGTGAGGTCCTTGGCTATTAGATTATATTCTGCACACAGAATGGAGTATGAATAATTCAGATATATGGCCAAATGAGCATCCTGATGAACATGTTTTGTGCTCTGAATATTCACATCCAAAAATATTTAAACAGAGTAAATTTCTGATTAATGGAAGTTGGTAGAGATTTTTCCATTTTTGTTAACCAACATGAGTCATCTAGAGCATCAGGATATTTAATTCTGGTTCCTTACTCTTTTTTGTAATGTTGGGCTTAAACATGTGACATAAAAGTGGTGCTGAAACACTTAACTGTTGTTTCCAGATCTGGTGGAGGCAAAGGTGGTGGGAGTCCTGGACATTTTGGACGAAGAGAACCGTCTTCCTCAGCCCAGTGATCAACACTTCGCTCTGGCTGTTCACAGCAAGCATAAAGAACACTTCAGACTGACGGTCAGACCTCTTCAGCTGTGCTCGCCTTCTCTCTCCTTCCTTCACTCATCTTTTATGTCGCTTATTCTACTCCCCCTCATGCCTTTACTTTCTCTTCAGTATTCTACTATTATTCTCTTTCTTTGTGTACTAAGTTCTTTTGTGTGACCAGGCACTGGTTTTGTCAGTTGGATCATTTTTACTTTGCTCATGTGTTACAGCAGTCTTGTGAGTGACGCAAGGTCCTAGTCCCTCCCTCTGTCTCTTGTCATTGTCGCTATTGTTCGCCCCCCTGCCTGTATCTCTGCAAGCATGAAATCCTTTTAGAACTGCAGCCTTGACACCAATTCAAACTCAAGATTAGAGGTGGCTGGCTGCAGCCACACTGTACTGCAGGGAGAGTTATTATTCAAGTAATGACTTGTATATTTTTAATAGGCCGGAAGACATTTGTCTCAATATAAAGTGCTTGAAAGTGAGAACTATGAGTATTTTTTACTGCACAGTTTTCACACTTCAGGGATACATTTTTATTTTTCTGCTCTGTTATGAAGCAAGTAATGCTGGGTGCTACTTTTTTGTGTTTTAATACACACTCTGAATAATATGAGCAACAGATTTTTGGAATTTTTAATAACATTTGCAAGTGCAATAAATAATGACAAATTACTCTGTGCTGAGTTTATGTATAATATGCCTGTTTTGAATACATAATGTCAGATTTTTGCTAAATGCCATTGCACTTCACTGATCTTGTTTCATGAGCAAAACCAGCACTTTTTATTAAAAAATGGTGTGGATAAACACGATTCTGATGTAGAGTTGTAATAAAAAGGATTCGAGCGAAATTATGCTATGTATAAACACTGTCATTAGATTTGATTTGCTTTCTTCCTGTGCCATTTAGGTTCCTAGGAAGTCGAAGTTGACCATTCACAGGAATCTAAGGGATGATGAGGGCTTTATCATCAGGCACTTTGCTGGAGCTGTCTGCTATGAAACAGTAATTCTTAAAACTGACATCACAGAGCTGATAGGGCAGGGTGGTATTGGTATTTGTAGTATACAGTAGTGCAGTTAGAGCAAACTAAAACGGTTAATGAAGCAATTTAAGCATTTAACACATTTTAGCTCTGAAATGAATGATTATTTTATTGTTGATTGGTCTTGGGATAATTTTCTTATATAATTCATTTTTTTGCCTGATTTATAAAATATTGAAAACTACTGAAAGAAAAATAACACTGCTACAGTTTCTCATAAACAGACCAGTATGTTTTGAATGATAAATCCACTATCAGAACAGCTGTTGATTGATCTTCTGTCATAGATTGACTAATCATTCCAGCTCTAACACATTTGTTGCCGTGTAACAAATGTCAAAACAATCCATTACTTATACCTTAGTTGCTTTGGGGAAATATGTTTTATGCTGCTGGGATTTAGGCATTCTTCATTTGTTTTTGCTTTTTGATCACTTGTATACAACACTGATTACAAAGAAGTTTGGACATAAAACAGAATGCAACAACTGGCCAAATTATGACAAATTCCAAGCAAATGCTTACCAAAACAATAAAACTGTTGGGGTAAAACATTTAATTTGTATTTTGTTTTCAATTAGGTATATGTCAAAAAGGATTAGCAAATGATTGCATTCTGTTTGTACATTGCGCACAATGTTCCTTTTTTTTCGTGTGGGTTTTTGTCTGCCAGTACATAAATTTATGCATTTGTGTGTGTGTGTGTGTGTGTGTGTGTGTGTGTCTCGCAGGCTCGGTTTGTGGAAAAGAATAATGATGCCCTCCACATGTCTTTGGAGAGCTTAGTATGTGAATCGAAAGACAAATTTGTTAGAGAGCTGTTTGAAAAGTCCAACACCACCAAGGACTCCAAACAGAAGGCAGGCAAACTGGGCTTCATCAGCGTCGGCAACAAGTTCAAGGTCAGAGTGACTCTTTGAGTTTATCATTTTTTTAACATGAGACAAAGTTTCTGAACATAAATAAAATACTCTTTTTTTGGTTTGATACTTTTTAATTTCACCATTAACAATATCTTTTTTCCACTAAGTTTAACAAAGATTGTACAATCCTTTGTTGCTGTAGATTCATTTGTTCATTTAATCTACTGTTAACTAATTTTAAATCATAATAGATTAGTTCACGATACTCCATTTCCTCTAAAGCTTCTTTTTAGACTTTTAAACAACTTTCTGGATCTGTTCTGTAGCTTTTCACCTTTCTAACCTTCTCCCCTCTGTCCTCATTCAGGCCCCCCTCTACATTTTCTCCAGTCTCCCATCTCTTTTCTCTGAGAAAACTTACCTTGAATAAACAAAGCTGGATAAAGTGGTATAATGTAGAGGAGTTAGAAAACATGATAAGAAGAAAAAAATTACAAAATAAACACTAACACACTTAATATTTCTCGCAAGAGCAAGCCAGAACCACATAAAACTTTGATCTGCATGTGTTCGTGTATTTCAACAGCAACCAAAAAAAGAAAATAAAAGAACTGCAGTCTTTTTATTTTGACATGAGGTCTCTCTTTTACCAGTGTGTCTTCTTTGCTTTCATCACTAATGCACCAGACTAGGACACAGGGATAGAGATAATTTGCAACTGTGCACGTGTGTGTGTGTAGATAGAAAATATGGGCCTAGTTGTTTTTGTTTTCTACAATTTGAAACATGTTAAGAAATCTAATCCATCACATATAGATATATAGATATCACAAGATATAAGAATGGGATAATCGCAGTATTAAGCTGCGTGCATAATGTTTGTAAAGCTTTCTTTTTGTTAAAGAATTTATGGAATTTTAGTTATCCACTCATGCGCAGTATTTTCATATTGCATCGTTGTTTTTGTCTGAAGGTAAGCTTGTGTTTGCATGTGGACGAAGGTATCTTGGAAAATTGTTTCTGCTTTATTTGCCTTTTTCATTTAGGCTCTCTTTTTTTGAGCCCAACACCTTGTAGGTCTCAGTTACTGATAACTTTGAATTATTTAGTTAATGATAGTCGGTATTGCCCTTTCAAACACCTGAAATAATTTAATTATTATGGCATGATGTTATCCTATCAACTATAAAGCCTTGGAGGAAATTGTGCTTCATTGACTTTCTACCCACAGGCTTTTTCAGAATGTTTAACTGTATGACATTAAATCCTCTGCAAATAGTCACCACTTTTTTTTTCTTATTTCCCATTGGTTGCCCTTACCATTAAGACAATTACATGGACAGTCTCCCATCACCTTAAGCTTATATCAACAGTTAATTGACTTATGCTTCAGCAGTCTTTCATAAAACACCTTTGTTTTCAGAAGAATAGGTTACTGTATTACTGTCTTCACAGGTCTCTCTAAAAAGTAGACAGACAGCTGCAGCTCATTCAGCCCTCTCTAAAAACCAAAAGAGTGGATCACTTTTCACCAGTTCTCAGATCTTTATACTTGCTTTAAAATTCTACTTTCAGATTTTAAAGCACTGAATGCTTTAGGGCAAAAACACAATTGTGATCTGCTGCTCTGCTCTGAACTGTCCAGAGCTCTCAGGTCCTCTGAAACTTCAGTCAGTGGACCGTCCCCAGAGTCTAAACTAAACATGGAAAAGCAGCTTTCTGTTTTAATGCAACACATACCTTGAAGTGGAACAAACTCCCCAAAAACTTGATGTCTGCTTCAACTCTCAGTTCCTTTAATTTCAGACTGAAGACTGTTCTTTTTGCTACTGCACAAGCTACATTTGGGACCTTTTTTTCTTTTATCTTTCACTGTAATTTTTATTTCATCCATCTTATTCTATTATTAATTATTTTAATATTCTATTTTACTTTGTGATTATTCTTTGAAATCCTTTTTATGTGTATCTTTTCAAAATGACTTATAAATTGCCATGTTTTTTTCTTTTTGCCGTGCCTTAATGCCTTTAATGTCATATGTAAAGCACTCTGAATTGCTTTGTTGTCAAAGATGCTGTACAAATTTATCAACTTCTCATTTGTCCTGGCATTAATATTAACTCTTGTTGCTTCCTTCCCTTACATGTGATGAAGATGTGTATCACTACTGCTTAATTTGAAATTTCTAAACATAACAAAAGCAACAAGACACATCATTAAACTTTCCTTAAATCTTCCTACACACAGACTCAGCTGAACCTGCTGCTGGAAAAGCTTCGCAGTACTGTGAGTAATACATCTAATATGTCACTTTCATTATTTATGCTGCAGAAAACTTCTGCTTTCCTGTTCCGAATCAATATGGAATAAATCACCTTTTACATGCATACAGTATGGAGTGGAATGTATTCTCCTATAACAGTAATAACATTTGCAGACATATGTTTGGAATTGCTCGGTTGAGACAGGTCAATTTTCATGATACATTTTTGTGTACAGGGCTCAAGTTTTATCCGCTGTGTAAAACCCAACCTAAAGATGGTCAGCCACCAGTTTGAAGGAGCTTTGATTCTGTCACAGTTGCAGTGCTCAGGTAGGACCAATGATAAAACAAAAAAAACAAGTATTTTTATTTGTAATTTGCTTGCTTTCAGACTCACAGAGTCACTTTTGATAGATTGTTAGAGGTGCTAAGTTTTCATTGTACTCATTACTGTGTCTCTTTGGTATTTTTTTCTCTCTGTATTTCTCTTGATTAGGAATGGTGTCAGTGTTGGACCTGATGCAGGGGGGTTTCCCCTCCAGAGCCCCCTTCCATGAACTCTACAACATGTACAAAAAGTACATGCCAGACAAGCTCACACGCCTGAACCCACGGCTCTTCTGCAAGGTTAGATCAAATACTTCTGGGTACAAATAATTAGCTAATCTGTTTTAAATAAAGCCGAATTACCTGTGTAGAAAAGCCCATAGCTGCAAATGATCCATTAGGGATTGAATTATCAGCAGAAACAGTTGGTACCCTTCATACTAGCCACATACACAATGTTACTGTACCACTAAATGTGATTTTGTTCGATTGTAGGCTTTGTTTAAGGCCCTGGGACTAGATGACAATGACTTCAAGTTTGGATTGACCAGAGTGTTCTTCCGCCCTGGAAAGGTACAGAGAAGTCGTCAGTTTACGCTTCAGTGTCGTGGGTCACTGTAGCAGGAACTGGAGCAAACAGATTTATGCCTTCAAACTACAAGGATTATACACTAAATTTCTGTTTTTTGTGTTTGTGTTCATGCATCAGTTTGCTGAATTTGACCAGATTATGAAGTCTGATCCAGACCACCTAGCAGAGCTTCTGAAGAAAGTCAACAAATGGCTGGTGTGCAGCTGCTGGAAGAAGGTCCAGTGGTGCAGCCTGTCTGTCATCAAGCGTATGTTGAATCTATAGTCTATATAATAAATAGTGAAATTATCTGTTGGCCATTCAAATATATCTTTGGACCCCTTGTGGGTTTCTGTCTCATTTGGTAAACTTATTCAGATGAAGTCATTGTTAAGTCATCAAGGACATTCAGCAGGTTACACACAGAAAGACAATGCCGCTACCATGGTAACTTGCAGCTTCATGTACCTTACACACTAGTGTTCAAAAATCACTCTTTGTTCCCTGATTCACCATTCCCTACATGTCAGCCTGATCAAAAAACTGGGATACAGTGTGAAACAGAAATGAAAACAGAATGTGCTTACTTGCCAATCTGTTTTGAAATATGCCTAATTTAAAAATATTATAGATTTAACAATAAATAGAGGATGAAGCCAGTATGATGCCACCTCTGGGTTTGTGCAGTGCCATATTTAAGTGTCAGGTTTGGCATTATAACAGCTGAGATCTTGTTTTTTCCTTTTACAAGCCAGAAATTACTATATTTTGACAAGATAGTGGAGACTGGGAGGGGCCTGTTTCTACCAGTGATCTTGTGAAACCTAAAGACAGCTCAGAATAACTCATTATGCATAACTTTAAGATTTAAAATAATTTAAATGAGTGAATTTCTTAGTTGACTGCCTGTGTTTCTGTTTGTTTATTTGGGTTAAGCACATTTTGAAGTTTTTTTTTGCTTTATGACAATATGAGTTACTTGCTCTCCCTTGCACTGTTGTGATCATGATGCCACATGCCGCTTGGCCTGAGTCAGCCCTTTAAAAATAGAAAGATGCCACTAGTAATAACCATGTCTGATTGACACTCTTATAATTAAGTGTTCAATATATAACACGCCACCCCTGCCCTGCCCGTTTTGGAATATTTGCCACCTTATAAGAGAATTCTGTATTAAAACTGAAAACTATTTAAAAAAAATAAATGTATAATTTAGAAAGTCGCACAACTTGTTTTTGTTAGTTTTTTTCATTTTCCATTGGGTAACCATTAAATGCTTTCTCATTTTCCCACAGTTTATTATTGAGCTCTGATATCCATACTGAAACATATTTCACTTATATTTTTCAATTATTCTGAAAGTTGAAAGCAGCCTCTAGCAGTATGGAATAGTACTCGAAAAGCAGCTCCTTGAACCATTACACTCTTTGCTAAGTTATTGATTTCAGTCATGTAACAAAGTGCAGGCAGGCTTCTGCTTATTTGTGTAAAAGCAACAAATGAAGGTACATTACGTTCATAACAGAACACTGCCTCTGCTTGCCCACACATTTCTTGCCTAAGTGACCTGAGGAAATTTACGTCTTTGGTCCTGGTCATTTATTTCCTTCAACACTCTACCTTATTATTTCCTACAACAGTCCACCTTATTATCACATTTTCATTTTTGTGTGTGTGCATGCATGTATGTGGGTGTGAGATAGTGTTAGTGCATACACAACATCCTGCACGACTTGTTAAAGTGCATAAATGAGATATTGAGTGACAGGTAAATAATGCCAGGGTATATTCTACAACCCATCACACCATGTAACCATTATAGCAATTACAGAAAAGCTTAATTATTGTAGTGTTCTTTACCTTGAGTACATTTTAATCACGCCGTTTGATATGTTAAAACTCAAAATTTTACTGTAATGATCTATATTGTCTTTGATTAACAGGGGACTGGTTAAATTTTTCCCATAAAATACCTAAAATATGCATCTTTATGCACTGAAAAACAACATTTAAGTTATATAAGACTTGACAGTTTTAGTTGTCTGGATCTAGACCTTTGAATGTGCCAAATCCACCTAGCTCAGCTGAGGGATTATACAGGAAACAACTAAACCAGAGTGTCATGACAATTGCCATTTTTTGTGTTATCAGGCAAAAACTTTAGGGATTCCAAATCTACAAGTTATGCAGATGCACACTGTACGTGGGTCTGGTCTTAGGCCTTTGGTAGAGAGATGTAGTGGGGAAGTGACAGGAAATAAAAGGGAGAGGGAGGAATATTAGTCCCACTTCAGACACTTCCTGATCATACATTACATTATACATGTTTGCTTGAATACACTTTTCCAATCTTTTTACAGTTCGGAACAAGATAAGATACAGAGCTTCAGCCTCCATTAAGATTCAGAAGACCGTCCGAATGTGGCTGTGTAAGAAGAAGCATAAGCATCGGTGAGAGTTCGGCTGGTTTTTGTACATAAACACATACAGAAACTCAACAATGCATCACTTTCACCATATGTTTGTCGCTCTGTCTTTCTGTCTGTCCCTGACCTTTGCTCTGTTATTGTTTTTTCACTCTCTGCTCTCTGTGTGCTTTTTATTTAAGCTGATTCATGCTTGGTTGATTTTGATGGCTTTCCTATATTGTGCATTTTGAAGTTTAAATCGCTCTAGAAATTCATCTGTGAGAAAGTGGTGTCTCATTGTACTGCTTTGGGAAATACTGCTTGTCTTGCTGTATTGGGTTGGATTTGGAAGAATGACTTGGATAAAAGCAGCCATCCAGATGATGAGTTTTCAGATAGCTTTTGAGAATCAGATTTTGATTGTGAGTGGCAGCATGTGTAAGGATGGATGAGGAAATGTTGTAAAATGTTCAGAGCTATAAAGAACTATTGGCTTCCATTCCCCTCTCTCCCCCACTTTACAGTCAAGAGGTTGAGAATGGAGTAAAAATTAATAAAGTAGAACATAACCAAGCTCCCTTGCCAATATATATATATTTTGCCAACTAAGATCCTAACACATACCTCTGACACATGATTTGCTCTGTTAGCTACTGTAACATGCAAGAAAACAGTCAAAGTGTGTTTTTAATAACAAGCTTGTTGTCTAAATTCACACTTATTTAGAAAAGAATTTTCTTCTCCTTTTATAGTGTCTTAAAAAATGCCTTGATTGAATTGAATTGCTTTTGTTACAAATTTGTCACATAATTGAAACCAAACACTCTACTACTCTCTTTATCAGGACACTTCTGTACAAATTTGCATTTTTTAATATCTTTCATAGCATTGATGGTATGATGAAGGTACGAAGCCTGAAGAAACGCATGGAGCGGTTCAACGAGGTGGTAAATGGGCTGAAGGAGGGTAAGCAGGAGATGGCTAAACAAGTTAAGGACCTTGCTGCCGCCATTGATGCTCTGCTAGCAAAAATAAAGGTGAGTGATCAGTTTGCTTGTGAGGCTTGACTGTTTAACTCTGTCATATAATCCAAGGAAGAACCTTTTTGCAAGTGCTTTGAACATGAGCAAAAGAGTGAATAACATTTAGCTGTTTGACTTTATATACATATTATGTTTCCCTGAACACAGAAACCTGAGGATGGAGGGACTGTTCGTGAAACTAACTAAAAACATGGCATATAAAACAAAAGTAACGCTCAAATAAAAATTTGCCCCTTGTGTTCTGGTCGGTGGTTGTGGGAATGTAATTCCCCACATCCACCAACTAATTCTATCAAAACTATAGATAAAAAAAAATTTAAACCCAAACCAAAAGAAAAACAAAATAGGGAGTCACAGAGAAGGGGTTTACAACAGAGAGCTCGGATAGAAGCTTACTAAAAGAGGAATCTCTTCAGACAGCTTAACATAAAGTAAAGAAGAACCTCGGACACACACTTGAGCAAATCACACAAACAGAAACACAGAGAGTCAACTGATGGTGTTGACTCTATAGAAACACACCCAACCTCCTGATATAACCTGTGAGACAGGCTGATTGCCATCAGCTGCATAAGAAAACATCACAGGTGCACCCAACAGCCTGTGATTAGCATGGTTGAGTGAAGGCTGCGACATAGATCTCTGAAACCCTCTAATGTTAACACTTAATTCGGAGAGATTTTTTTTAAAAACGCACAGCCTTAAACAGATT
>JAQNCA010000007.1:11012495-11068477 GCA_029783725.1 Acanthurus tractus | reverse complement strand
CAAAGAAAAAAAAAAAAAACGTAAAATTAAATGAAATACTCAACCCCGTCAAAATGGGTTAAATCCTTAAAAAAAGTTCCTGCTAATCATTGTTAGAAGGTGGCTGTCGAGTGCCCTGTTGTGTCTAGACAAATGACCAGTAAAGCTTTATTAGCAGCCCCACAACCTGAATAGATGGATTTAGTCAGGCTTGGGAACACAGCAGAGCTCTTATTGTCACAAGGGATCTGGCACTCAGGGCAGCACAAGTGTTTAGACAGGATCTAGGTTGACAAGATTTTATGAAATCACAAGAAAAGCTGATGTGTTTTATGTGTGTATATGTGTGTGTTAACAGGCGGAGATAGAGATTCAGCTGGCTCTGGAGCGGGAGGAGCAGGTCCAGCATGCTGCCGTTCTGGAGCAGGAGAGAAGGGACAGGGAGTTAGCCATGAGAATTGCACAGAGCGAGGCGGAGCTCATCAGTGAGGAGGGGCAGATGGATGCAGTTCTGCGCAGGTACTGTATATGTGAACACAAAGCATGCCTTTGATTGATTCTGTAGCGCACAATATACAAACAGTGTGAACGTTAACCTTCAGGTTGAACAAAATGTCATTTGAACTTCAGCATGTGTGTTTAACTAGTGTGCATTATTTTCTTTGTTGCTGTGTTTTGTGCAGTGGTTCTTTTGCAGATCTCCCTATCTCTTCAACTTCAGCCAGAGCCATGTAAGATATCAGTTTAGGTTTCTACCACCGCCCGTGTCCAAGTGTACATAACACCAGCGACAATCACTTCACTCCCTTGCTGTCTGTCTGAATCTCTGTCTTAGTTTTAAATGGATCAGCTCCTTGAAATAGAAGCAGGATTATACCAGCACTGCAAAGCCAACATTTAAACCCTTTGATTTTTCAGAAATCACCAGACGTATGCAGATGTATGGTGCATGCTAATTTATGTGGCATGAATCATAAGATAAGCCAGTTAGAGGATGATTATATGTGATTTTTGGTTTGTCAGAAATGAAGATGCCACCCCAAATCATAAATGAGAGGCAGATCAGAATGTTTTTATATGATCTTTCTGTTTCTTCAGCAGCTTTGCATGTCTGTCAAAGCTTGTCTTTTTCTTTTGCAGTGCTGGTACACAGCACAAGCTCATGAGCTTGATTATTTGTGTGCTTCCCTGGACTCATAAACTGAGTTCTTATAAATTTGTTAGGTGTCATGTCCTCTGGTTACATGTTTAGCTTTATAACTGCCTGATATTTATACAAGAGGCGTTGTTGCAGGTCCTAATTTATGATCTCTACAACACATGTAGCTTAAATCTCATTAATAATATCAGTAGCTGTTAATTACCAGTTGTTTACTCCCAGCTATTACTTATGATATATAGCTGTTATTTGTTCCTTGACTAATTTTCTAACCTCTGCGATAAAACATGTAATTTATATTTTTATTGGTTTAAAAATGTACGGTATTTATTCTCTAGAGTTGAGAGTGAGCTCAGTTCTAGCATTGACATACTCAACTGTGTGCCAGTGAATACAAGACAAGGTGTTCTGATAGGGACAAAAATAACTGACCAAGGTATTTTCTATATCAGGACACCTCAGAGTGTATTATTAAGTTCATACTTTGAGCACTTACAACAGAGAAAGGAAATGCTGTCCTTAAAACTTTAAACACCTTTTTACATTTGTTGTGCTGTTAACCCAGTGGTTCCTGTCTCCCGGCTTGTGATGTCCACTTGTGACCTCCCATTACTGGTCAAGAACTTAGTTGTGGACATAGGAGCAGCTTGACCAAAAAGTGTTCAATTTAAAGGACTTTAAATGGGCCAAAGAGGAAAGTAATTTGTAAAAGAAGGGCATATATTAGCTAACAAAAAACATAACACAATAATGTTGTGGCCATTTAATCTTTTGTTAGCCTCTCAGAAATATCTTGGGATTGATTACTTTAAAATAATTGTGTGAGTGAGCTCTGTTAAAATTAACCCATGTGACTCACCTCTGCAGCCATCCTCAAGTAGTCTTTTGAGAAACTGCAGTTTTAAAATATTTAGAAATAGCTACATTTTTACACCTTGGAGAGAGTTAAGAGTTCACTCTGTAGTGGGCTGTAGATTTAGACAAATGTGCTGAACTCCCTATGTCCTGAATAAAAAGTGTTTTTGGGTTCAACCATTTATTAAGAATAATCTCTAAGCTGTTAAGTTGGAAACTTCTCTACCAAACACTGTATATTATACAAGAACTACCCAAGTCAAACTCTTAAACCTTTGTCCTTATCTGAACTCCACTGTGTGAGTGAAACTGAAGTCCCATTACCTGCTCCTGTATTTAAAGCCAGGAAAAGTTCTCTCAAAGCCTGCATGGGCCTTATCTGTAGGTCCAGTGAGCACAAAATTACATTTGATCCAATAGCCTGTAATCTTGTCAGTGTTGGCTTGGGCATCCAGGGCCCACATTGCACATCTCCTGCCATCCCTATGAGTCAGCTGATCCCTGGAAACTAAAAGCAGATCTATCGCCAAGAAAAACTATCCAAAGGCCAGGTCACGTGTGCTACATGTGCACAACACAGAGCTTAAGCGCATAAAAGCATTCATGCTGTAGAAATATACACACTGGCTGGCAATGCTGGCATCGTAGCAAGAGAACCACCTCTCTCTCTATAAGCATGCACTTCCTGTTCAGCAAAACCCTGGCCTAGCTTCACTTCCACTTGTCCCAATTCATCACCATCTCGCACTGGCACAAGTCTCAGGCGCAATGAACTTGAATCAGTTTCATCTTTCCAAGCAGTATGAATTATAAATGGTAATGGTAATCTGGATAATGATTCGCCCATCAGTAATCCTCTGCTCTGAGACATTAGCAGCTATGCCGACTGTAAATAGAGGAGTTAAATCCTTGGTATTATTGAATTAGCAGCCTCTACTCAGCAGGGAAGCTGGAGACATGGCTGACATGAGCTCAGACATCCTGCAGCAGTCAATAAAGTAGCTGAAACTCTGGGCCAGCAGTAATATTGATGTATTAAAGTGCTACACCATTTTACCTTTATTTTTCAATCATCTCTCATTTTTGTTCAAATAAGCCTGAGGAAAATCAGCAAAATGCCAGCAGACGTAAGCCGGCATCTGGCAATTTGTAACATTAGAAGAGCTTTGCTTCATTTAGAGTGGAGTTGAAACAGTAGGCTGTGAGGGTGTGGACAAATCTGCTCTTCAGTTCCCCTGCTGACCAGCCTTTAATGTGAATTAAATTAGCTCAGACAATGAGGGGGGCATGAAAAAAGTAATCCATCTGTTTTCATTTCTCACTTAGGGCGAAACAGCATTTATTAATGCTGTTTTCCTTTTAATGTTCATGCTTTTTGTCTGCCATTGAGATTGCACTTCACACGATGCTTGAAAGTTATTAGACCTAGCACAATTACACAATTATTTTGCTTTACTGTCAATTCCCAGCTGTGGAAATTCTGGATTTTGTTTTCAAATCAGTGTGGCTCTTAGCGTTGTAAATACCAGGGTCTGTTTCTGCTGCTCTTTTAAAACTTGAAACCTTCTTGATGGTAAAATCATATTCGTTGATGAAAAATAATCTCTGCTACTTGCACCATGTCACACTCTCACCTGTCTGCATACTCACCCTCTTCTTTCACCCACGTTCATCTGTTCCACGCCACAGGGGCCCACAGGTTCAGGCAACCAAAGCTGCTGCTGGTGTGAAAAAGTATGACCTCAGCAAATGGAAGTACGCTGAGCTGCGAGATGTCATCAACACTTCCTGTGGTGAGAAATCAAGAACTCGCCTGAGTTCAGCACAACGCTGCCTTTATCAAACAGAGTGCACAGATCCACTGATCCTATACAAACAGATTAAGGTGGAAGGGCTCCCGTTCCTCCTTCAGTCGAAATGTATTTACAGTTTTCAGCTGCTCTAATAAATGATTCAGCTGGGTCTATGTTTTGGCAACATTGGAAATCCAAAAATGTGCCACACCGTCTGCATAGAAGTTTTTCATCAGCACTCTGTGTAGCTTCTATCCGCAAGTCGTTGAGTTGCCAAAGTGACTGTTTAAAAGCAGAGACTGCAGCTGTATAGTTTGTAGACACAAGATTTCTTGCCTGAAAAGTCAAAGCACCAATGTGAGGATGTTCCCACAGCTGCTGCAGCTCATCAGCATACGTTTTAGTGGTGGAGAGAGGAAATTATCACCATTATGGAGGACGGCAGACTTCTGCCATTCCCAGTCATTCCCGGCCAACCCTCTCTTCAGTCAGCATGAAAAGCAGATGCCTTTCTGCTGGCACACTTGTACATGCCTTCACAGTTGCCACTGTAAACAGTACTCTGATCAGTGGTAGGACTCTGATATTCCCTGTGGGATACCAAGGACATCTGGCTTATGTGTGGAATCCTCTTGCTTTGTTGGAGCTGGTGATTCCATAAAGAGTCCTTTGAAGTCTAACTGACTGTAGCTCCATGAATTAAAAACATTGAATGTTTTGAAAGTTTTCTTCGTATTTCATCATAGGGAAGAAAACACAGCATTAGCCTCTGAACTTCTCATTATACTCTGCCACGTTATTAAGACTGACCACATGTTCGTCAAAATTAAACATGTTGCAAAACTTGTCCGATATATATATTTAGGGTTTTTCCTAAAATGTTTTCAACAACTTCTTTGTTTAAATCAGGGTAGCGTTTGAGATTTTACCAGGAGGTTGTTTCCCATTTCTAGTTGTTTGTCCATGTAGCCTCCGCACCACTTGAACACCTGAACATCAAATATTATAAACAATGACACATAAATCCTTTTAAAGTAGGTTTTCATAGAGGGTTGGACTCTCTGTGAAAACACACAATTAAATTAGAAACATTGCATTAGAGGGGCACTCCAGTATATTTACCGATGAACTTCAGTTCACTTGACAGGAGGAGCACTGCCCCCCAACACTTGTATATTACCTTCTGTGCCTTTGGATGTGTTTCTAAAGTCATCAGGACTGGATTTAGGAGGTAGGAATATGAAATATGATATCAAGGATTATGTGACATGTAGGATTCAGGGTTATGAAGCTTGCCCTGTACGAGAGAATAAAAGTTTAGACATTTTGAGCTGTTGACCATTTTTTGTCCATCTCTTCATACAATATAGTCACACAATATTGAATTAATTACTGCTCGAGCATTTTTAAAAAGAATCCCAGTTCTTCTTCTTCATACAGATATGTTTGATGTCTGTCTGTCTATTGTTTTTCATCATGTTGCCATCAGTCCTTGCTGTTTCATTTATTTAAGTGCTAACCTGTGTAATGTGGTGTGCACAGACATTGAGCTGCTGGCAGCCTGCAGAGAAGAGTTCCACCGTCGTCTAAAGGTCTATCACGCATGGAAGTCCAAGAACAAGAAGCGGAGCGATGATGGAAGCGATCTTAGAGCTCCTAAATCAATTACTGACTACGGTTAGTGGTAGAGAGATCATTCCCTGTATCATCCTCCTGCCCTAAATTGCTCGTTAATTACTTCTTCACCCACACAAATCTGCATATTCACCAATACAACTCATTAACATACTGTACATTTCACACGCTCACGTCACCCCAGGCACTGAGGGTGCAGATGACAAGTGTTCAGTTTCTCCTCTTTCCCCTCTCGATGTCATTGGCAGGAATTAATTACCTACACATAAATAACAACCCTGTGTTTCTCAATGTTCAATTAACCAATGAAAAACACCTGAGACTAAAAATGCAGCTAATTTTGACCAGAATTTTTTTTTCAAATAAGCAAATAACTGCCAGCCATTCCTTATCACCATCAGCAGCTGCTAGTGTGACAGCTCACTTCTTTGCTAAGTTCCTTCTTTGCTCACCAAAGCATGGTCAGTTCCACCAGCACACACAGACACGCAAATGTTTTGTATCTTCTTGAAAGCTTGTTGGTGCTCTGCACTTCCCTCCTTTTTCATCTTGTAAAGAAATATTAAATTTGATGGGGAATGGGAACATTAGATTTAGCGTGTCTTCTACTTTCACTATATTTACTCGCCTTTATCTTTTGATATGATAGCTCCTGAAAGCCGTACTGGCTGTGCTTTGTTTGTTGTATATTTAGATCCTATCTGTGGCCTCTGCTGATGCAGCAGAGGTCGTACCAAGGCCATTTCATAAGAGGCTAAAAGCTGCTTTACCTGGGTTTTCCATGTGATCTCTACTTAGGCATATTTTTGATCTTGTATGTTTTGAAAACCTAATACTTTATACTTTACTCTGTTCTGTACTGTCAGCGAAGCATTTAAAAACATGAGTTACAGAAGGCTGCATTTATTCAACAAGAGACAGATGCTTTGTTGTGAATATTATCTCTGAAAATGAAGATGAACAACAATCTCCAATTTTAATCCAAACCAAACTTTTTAATGATCCTATTGTAGCTGAACAGAATCCGGCTCCTCCAATGGCAGCCCAGCATCAGGAAGTTGCAATGAACCGCCAGCAGAGATATTTCCGGATTCCCTTCATCCGGCCCGCCGACCAGTACAAAGACCCCCAGAATAAAAAGAAGGGCTGGTGGTACGCCCACTTCGATGGGCCCTGGATAGCCAGACAGATGGAGCTGCACCCAGACAAGCAACCTATCGTGCTGGTTGCAGGTGAGTCAGCAGCCATTGTGTTTTGTCATATTACAAGCAAGAGTGAATCTCTAGAAAATCCTCTTTATGAATTGCCTTAAAATACAGCTGCAGTGTCTTCTTGTGACCTCATCTCAGGTGATTGACTGAGTTTGGACATGCACTTTGACCCATTTAAACAAATGCTGATTTTTCTGTTTCAGATAATTAAATTTGAAGACTTTAATGTAATAGTATCTAGTATTTTTAAGCAAGTTAGGAACTAGCAGGTAGTTGAAGAGCCCACAACATTAGTTTTGCATAATTTTAAGGCCTCATATAATTTAATTTAGTGAGTTTTATGAAAGTTTATCCCTTTTATAACAGTTGTCATGAATGGAGAATCATATACTAGTATTTACATGTAAACATGTTTATTTCTGCTGTCAAATTAGTCATTTTAAAACTTGGCTCAATTAGAGTTGACTTACTTTCGGAGCAATTCTCAAATGGCTGTTCCAGGAACTGAGGAACTGCAGTTATCGACATTTGACTTCATTGGCTTATTTTTTAGTCCCGGAAGATGCTGCTTGAGATGTGTTTTTGCTCTTTGAGTAAATCCCTGTCCCTATTCATCTGATATTCAGGGAAAGATGATATGGAGATGTGTGAGCTGAGTTTGGAGGAGACAGGTCTGACCAGGAAAAGGGGTGCAGAGATCCTGCCTAGACAGTTTGAGGAAATCTGGGAACGCTGTGATGGAATTCAGTACCTCAAGAAAGCCATCGAGAACAAGCAGGCCCGTCCCACACATGCCACCGCCATGCTTCAGAGTCTCCTCAAATGAAACCAGAGCAGCAAGACCAGCACACTGGTACACTGACACTGATACACAGACTCCCAGACATGCACATGTAAGGTGGTGACATGGTGTACCTGTGGTTTGTGGGAAAAGTAGCCACAATCTCACTGTGGGCACTAGGTGTTTGTCACTGAACCATCTCCTTTTTAAATTCCTGTATGTTGTGTATTTTCATTTTTCATATCTTTATTTTGCTGTGTAACACCATGTTGGTGTAACATTTGTGTTCAGTCTTCATCTCAGTCTGTGTTTGAAAGGGAAATAAAACTGTGAGGCCTTAAACTGCAATATCACTGTAATACACCAGGAAAGTCTTAATAAGTGAGGGGCCTCTTTAGCTACAAACCTGGAACCTTAATGATCAACAAAAGGTACAATAAATTTGGCTTTTAGAGAAATATGAAGAGATGCTTTTAATAGTAGGCTACAGTCTTGTCTTTTAAGTAATGCTTAATAATGGTTTCTTGATATTACGGCTCGAATCACATGATTTCATTAGTAAGATTTTTTTTTTCATACATTTGCAGCTTAAAAGGGATTCGATGAAAAGGCTTTTTGCTTAAAAAGTACTACAAGATGATTAATGTCAGGTTTGAATAATATATAACAAACATAATCGAATACTTATATACAAAACCATATGATTATATTTTGCTATAGTTCACATGTTATACATGAAGGTTATATTTCTGACCTCCTTCTACGACAAGTTTGTCTGACATCATGGCTGCACACAGAGTACACTCTGCATCCCCTGCTTTTTCACAACACCTGATTTAAGTTACACCTACAGCCTAATTCATTAAAAAAAGTGCTGGTTTTATTAACATCTAGAAGTTTCATCTTTTTAATCCCTCTGTTATTTCTTTCCTTCTTCTTTCTGTCTTGCTGCATCTTAAACTTTGTTGTTCTAATAACTGTTGGAATCTTCAAAAAAATTCTTTTTTATTGCTCATTTGTTATGTAAGAGGGAAACATAGAAGTTTGTTTTAATGTTTGCAGTTTTTGGGGTTTTGGGATTCTTTACGGACAATAATGTTATTTGTGTGTGTTTGTTGTGTGTTTGTTTATAAAATATTTTATTAAGCTGATTACTTGACTTCCCTGTTGGTTAAGCTGGGAACTTTTCAGTCATCTCATTGGAACCAATTAAGTGACATGTTACCAGATCAGATAAGAACATATGAGCTAATTCACAAACTAAGCTAACTATTCAGGGTTAGTGCTCTGTAAATGGATCCGACATCCTGACCGTAACAGCAGCTAACAAGATTAGGTTATAGATTAATTAAACAACAAAGGTTAATGGACTAATGATGTCATCACTGAGCCTGGGCTCGTTTCCTCTCAACTGGATTAAAACAGACATGAGGCTCTTTTCAGAAGATATTTTAGGAACACCAATAACACCAATAAACAGTGAAAGATACTTGATTGACTGGATGTGACTGCAAACTGTTTCGTACTGAAGTGCATATTTTCTTCATATCCTTTTTTTTTTAGCTATTCCAATTAATTTACAATTAATATCCAACAGTAATAAACCATGAATTTTGTCCTTGGTTTGTCTGCAAACACTTTTTGTACTTTAATCCCACAAAGATGATTGACTTAGGCTTTTGTGTAAAATTTCCACATTAAAATGTCTGAACATGACTTCAGCTTTGTCTTATATTTTGTTGAGTTTTACACAATTCCAAATGTTTTCAACATTGTTAAAACTCAGAGGAATTCATAATTTTATCCAAGAAAACTTTGCATTTCATTCTGTCGCTATTCTGTCCATTGCTAACCTCTGACATCAGTCACAAAGTGAGGAAGGACGCCAGCAAATGTGACTAATCTTAACATGAACGTATGTGTTTAAGCCTTTTAGTCATTGAATACTTCCTATTTTGTCACACAACTGAACAACCTTGTAGCAATCAAAAACAAATGAAACATCACATTTGTAATGCAAAGAAAAAAAAGCATTTTATTCTTTGCTTTTAAATGCAAAATCTGTAAAAAAAAGAATCTCAAAAGACAAATGATTAGTGGGAACAGTTGTTTTGAATAGGACAGACAACATCTCTATGAACAATATGTCATGACCCGACTCAACAGCTTATACATTCAATTCTCCTTTTGTGACACAACAGCAGTTAAAAATAGCATTGAAATAAACAACATTGTACAGTCTAAGCTTAAGATACCACCATGTGTATCAGTTTATAAATAATAATAACCTCATTGTGAGGGAAAAACAACCTTTGCCAAGGGTATACAGGAAATGTTCCTACCATTCAATATATGAAATAAATATTAGGTTCCACTTTAAGACAACCTAAGTCCACCTTAATATCCATAGCTCTCTGTCTAACAAGACACAATCACTTTGAACAATAAATCACAACACTTTTAACACCATTTCAACTTGTCTACTGTACCATATGTACCATACACAGTTAAACAGCAAATCCAGTCTCTGTTCTTCAGATGAATGAGGTGTCTTCAAAGAACTGTGACTTCAAAACATTCATTATCTGATGCCCTTAAAACACAGCGTGTTCTGAATTCATTTCTCCATCGCCACGTCTAGAAAGAGAAAAGAGGGAGAATTAAATATAGCTCAATTTAAAAAGAATTGTAGCAAGCTTTGTGACAGCATTTGCAGTCTGTATAAATTTATTGATCAATACTTAAAACAAATGAAAGGGACTCAATTTTTCAACAATAAATACTAAGACTTAACTACAGAGATGTCATTTCAAGCTTAATATTGGATGATTTTTTACTTAATTGGATTTTTAATTAATGCTAAAGCTACTGTGTAAATGCTCCAAAGTCGACAGTGATTTGGTTTGCAAGTAAGAGATCAGCAAGGGTTACATGTATGAATGTTTTACCTTTGCACGCATCATAGAGCTGTAAAGTATTCAAGTATTCAAGTTAAACGTTTTTTAATATCAGCAACGCTTAGACCATACAGAAGGATAAGATTCGAACTGAATGTCCTAAAAGTTGAGAATATTTTATTGCTTTTTAAAGGACTTAATGTTTTTCATTATGATATAAAGTCAACAAATTTTCTATACATTTCTGATAGGATGTTTTTGGATTTGGATTTTATTTTAAATGTCCATAATCATCTTTCAAATTTTGGTCCTTACCTCATTGTGCGGTAGACAGTGATGGAGGTCCACCATCTCTGAGACTAATCTTTCTGATCTGGTGGTGTAGAGTTGTCTGGGGATCTGTGGAGTCAGAGAGTAGACAGGCTCAGTGTTCACAGTGTGCTTCATCAATATATTATAGAACCAGAAGGCACTTCGCCCAGACAAGCAAATGCAGTGTGAATAAAAGCAGAAAATGTATCCAACACAAGGATCAGAAAGAAATATCTACTACAGGAGATTATAACTACAGCTGCTACTGCAATGTTTAGTGAAAAAAATCACACACCCTTTGTTGCATTTGGCAAAAAAACTCAAAGTTGAGGATCATGTGTGCTAAAGAAGCACCAATTTTTTTTAAATTCATACCCCAAAAATCATCCCAAAACAGCAAAATAAGAAGCAAAATAAAATCCTCTATACACAAATATTCCACCACACTTATCTAGTGAGGGGGGGTCCTTTATTGTGCCATTGGTTCCAACTGTTAAGTGGAACCTAGACGATGGATGAAGGCATCTGAAAGACTACTGAGAACCTCAATCTACTTTTAACTAGATTATTGAAATCACATTAGGGAACATTTAAAGGTATATGTAATAAACTGGCAGTTTGGTGTAATGGTAATGTAAATAGTAATGGTGAATTTAGAGTTTCTACATACAAAAAAGATGAACAGATGAAGGATGATAGCCGAGAAAAAGGGCTAAGAGTTTGTTAGAGCGTATTAGTAGAAGTTGCTGTTTGAGGTTAGTAGTTTAGTCCTTTGTGCTGTGCAGCACACTGTACCTCAATACTTAGGCGTATATTTTCAATTGAGGCAAAAGTTTCTTGTTCGGACTGCTGGGATTGGGATTGGGAGGAAGCCGAACTTGAAGCATATGGCAATGTGGACACTTGAGTTAAGACACCATCATCATTCTCAAATACTGGGTTCACCCTCAAAGTATTCTCAAAGGCATAGGGAGCAAGGGTGTGCCTACAATGTAGAGGAGATGAGGAGGTAAAGAAAAAACAATACACCAATCACTCCGAAAAACGACACCCTAGAACAAAATAGTTAAAAATATAAACATAAAAGGGTTCATACTTACACCAAAGTTACAGCCTTTCTGGTATTTACACATTTCTTGTTTATAAAGATTAAAATGCCAATGATGGCACAAACGAGGCAGAGACTTCCCACGAGGCAGGTAACGATTAACGAAGGGTCTAACGGCATTGACACCAGCTCGTTGCATCGTTCTCCATGGTAATGCCAGTGTTTTCCTACAGGGCATCTAAAAAAGAAAAGAAAAAATACAGGTCAGCCCCTTGAAAGCTTTTCAACTTTCATTTCCAGGCATGGTAGAAATGCCAAGAAATGTGCTCAATTATGACTTTCGTTTGCTGAAAATAGTGTAACTTTAATACTTCATGATGTTGTTATAAATATTTCTGACTTCACAACTTCACTAATTAAGTAAATGAACTGAAGTCTTGCCACAGCGTCATGTTTCAACACCCAAGATGCAAGATAACGTCTAGATACTTTTTCATTGTGACTTCAATGCAACCCTGCAATTTAAAGCTGGTCTGACTGATGCAGACTCCTAGAGTACAGTAGTTTTTTTATCAGTTTCTATCACTGTACACGTCACCTGTGGTCAGTTAAGTTCTAATGTAAACCTGAAATGAGCAGTTTCTTGGATTTAGTTTGACTAGTTACCTTATCTCACTGTTTAATTTCTTATTGATAGGATGCTAAACAGAAATAAAATACCTGCAAGAAAGTTGAATAAACATAATCCTTGAATATTTAGTGTTTTCTTCTTCTGGCTTTGATACAAGTTCTGTTTTTCAGCAGCCAATTTTTAGATCGTTAAAAGACCTTAAATGCACCACCAAGGAAGGTTTTTTAAATCCAGTCCCTCTTTGTGCTTGCAACTGCATTACAACAACATTATTTTTTTTTATCTCTGCAAGTTAAAGTAGTTAAGTTAATTTAAAGTAAAAGCTGCAAGACAGGGGGGATTTGCATGCTTTTGAAAAGTTTAGCAGTCGTTTAAAATAGTTTTAAAAATGCTAAAAAGCCTCAAACAAGCTGAGGTCAGGTGTTCTCTCACTCGTCAGCTTTTGTGTACCTGCAAGTGGCTCCGTGCCCTGGGATGATTTCACACAGGCCTCCATTCAGGCAGTAGTTTGGCTGCAGAGCGCAGATGCTCTGACACGGCAGGCCGTCCACGGTGGTGTAGCCCGGATCGCACAGACACTCGGCTTCATCGGTCCAACTGTTAACCACACAGCGTGAAAACTCGTTGCAGGCCAGGAACTTACAGGGGTCTGCTTGGTCAGCTGAAACCAACAGAGGTGGAAGCAGACAGGAAAAGATATGTGCAAAAAGAGGTGAGGTGATAGCTCATTAACAATAAGATAAAGTCCGCCTATCTAAAGATTCACAGGAGAAATTAAAGAGCATTTTGACTGATGTGAATGGGGGTGTCTCCTTCAATAATGAGATCAAAAAGCTGTGATCTCTGCGGAGCTGAAATGCATTAGATTTATATTATACCTAATTGAGAGTAAACACCAGCAGAATAATCAATCTAAACATACAGCCATTGTACTTTTGATTGCTCTAACACAATAAAGCAATAGTGAAGTGTTTTTAGGGCATAACAGTAGTTATATTGTACATGCAAGGATACCTCACCTGGTTCTACTTCCAAAGATCGACTGTCAATCTCTATGTCAAGCCGTTTTGATGCTGCACTGCAGAAGTCTTCAAGCACACAGTGCACAGCCTCTGTGACGTTATAAGGTACCGGTTTGTCCAGTTTCATCCTGCTGTTTACCACAACACTGCCATTCCTGAAGTTGAGAATTTCCAGCTGCTTAAATCCAGTCAAATTGGACTGCAGATATGGCAGGAGCTGTGGGAAATCAAGAAAGGGGAAATTAATTTAAATTTAATCGGTTTATTTAGCTTTTTAATTTTTTTAGAAGATAAACTATCATCATTATAAAAATTAGTTTTGTGTGCATCTGGTGATCAGAGAGCAAAACTACTTTGAAGCAGGAACTTGGAGTGAAGTGTTTTGAAAAGCAACACTTCAGTAAAATTGATTTTAAAGTAGATGGTGAAAAGGGGATTATTCTTAATCCTTGGAGAACTAAGGATTTTCATGTGAATTGTTACAGTTAATAAAATTACTTCTATGTCAAGTGTCAGTAAAGATCAAGGCAGCCAACACTACATGTACCTGTGGTGCAACCTTCACAGTTAAAGGACTGAGGATGTCATTGCACGGCTGATTTTGAATTATTCAGGTCACATTTTAAAGTGTGAACGCTATGAATAGTTTGTAATTAAATTTTGATGCAAGCATGAAATCCTGCCATTACAGCGCAGACTGTGTAATTAGATCCAGAACAAAATTAGGGTTTGGTCTATATCAGCGTTAGTAGGAGAACTCAGAACATGCAAATGCTAGTCACTGAGGAGCCAGAGAACACATGATGACACTTAAAAAGGACATGAACTACATCAAAGCTTTCTCAAGTCCAAAAGAAATGTATTATACATGCTGTTTGGTGAAAGCTTTAAGTGCCTGATAGCAACATATGCCTTAAGTCAGGTCAAGTTTCTCCGCATGATCCCGTCTGTTAACTAGGCAGTGTAAATTTGTTTACACTAGTTTCTTTAACTTTTTTACATTTGTTTTATCATATTTCAATTGCTAGGCAATATAAATGGGAAATATTTGAGGGAAAAGCAGAAGTAAAAACCAAACTGGAGTGACTCTCCAGCTAGAGGTTAGCTGGTGAGCTATCTTTGGCTCAAGCTAATTAGCTGCCTTATCATTCCACTTTTTTGGTAATTAAAAATCAATTTTAACATAGACATAGTACCTAAAGACTGTTACATACCATAAATAAGGCAAAGACTAAATGTAAGAATGGAGTTGAATACTAGGAAATAAGATTAGTTTGTCCTAAAAATTAGCATGCTTGCCTAACTGGGTTGCAGTACCTGCCATCTCAGCAACCTCTAGTATCAATATAATTTGATACTGCTTTTAAATCACACTGAATGTCTTAGGGTACTTTGTATTTTTCAGACTTACTAATTTAAAGGGGGGAAAAAACTGCCGAATGTAGACCCACATTTTTCGGTTTAGTGTAGACAATAAGTGCTTGCAATTAATGAAGTGTCAAAAAGACATTAAATTAATGAATATTGAAGTCCTATCTGTTAGCATATATGGTTCAGCTGCAAGTCTTGTTTATTGCTGCCTGCTGCCTTTGTAAAGCTGTATTATAGCGTACGGTAACCATATAGCAATATCAAAACATTTAAGTAAAATTAAGTCCACACAGCCACATTTTTCTTGTGAATAACAATAGTATACATTAATGCACTTTTAAAATACTTTCACAAACTCAAACTCAGAGCTCAGATAACTGAGAAACCAATCTATTAGGACTATGGACTTGGACTGATGAGGGTGGTGATATTTACACGGGGAGGAAGTCAACCAGCTCAAGTAATGGACCTGCATCAATGTTCATCGATCTGGACCGCTCTCCTTCCAGCCACCTCACATTCACTACAGATGGGGCAAACATCAAATAGCCACAGTGTGAGAGAGAGAGATTACGATGCTTTCGCTGGCCTGGCTGTTGAGCAGGAGATAAGAGGCCTTAAGGAGCTCTGCTCTGATCAGGTTACCTCACTTATCACTGGCAGACAGTTTACTAAGGGCTAGTTCCCTCTCGCTAACAGTATCTGGAAAAAGAGGGGAGAATGGACTTCCTGAACAAATGGGCAACAGCCTGTAGTACAACTGAACACACAGCTTGCTGTTTGGTCATCCATTTGTCTCAATGCAGAGTGTCAGGTATTGCATGTACACCTTAGATTAGATATCAATCTGTAGCTCTATTGTCTTTTCACACAAGGTCAAAGCAAAGTTCTTTCACAGCAAACCTCAATGCAGTCTGCATTGTGGACTGAAGAACAACAGAGACATCCTCTATTAATTTTTTACTTTTTGCAAAGTATTATAGACAGCATGGCACAAACACAACCATAAATTCAGTTTTTGACACAATCACGTGCTTCTCTGAGGTTACACATGTATCTACTGGTTCTTGTTTTTGAATACCTGATTAGATGTCCCTTCTCTGGTCTTAAAAAAGAAATGTCACAAGGAATAATATGCTGCCATGTTAGATTTATTATGCATTCCAACCTCCATGTCCAATTTTATTGGTTGCTTCACAAACCAGTAGGTACAGGAGTAATTAAGGCGTGAGGCAAAGGCAAACTGGGGGAACTGCAGGCCACTGGAGCTAATGTTCATATGTATGTGTGTATATATGTGATAATTATGTTTTACTGGATACTGGACCCCATTTGTGATACTATACATCCACTATGTCCATTTAAATGGGCTGTTGAATGTGTATGCTAGTGAACTTCTTCACTGCCATTTTCAGTGATTGATAAACCAGTTTAGACAAATTTGAAATACCTCTACACCTAGTAAAGCCCATTTAAAGGAAGATATGTTGACTATTCCTATGGAATAGTGACAATAGACAGTAGATGGTAAATACTTACCAGTTCAGTCTGATCACATTAGTTTTGTCAGGAGGCTAAATAGATTGATTAATGAGGAGAACTGCAGAGACCACCGTTTGGGCAACCATTTAAGATTGGAGATGGAGTGTTATGTCAATTTTGCTTTAAATATTTTTCTCTGATGTACATATTTGCATTAAATTTACATCTATGCATCGCTAAAAACTTCCAATTGCGTGTTCTGGCTAGTGCAGACATTATCATTTCTGTGTCTGCTGTGGAAATACTCTACAGCTTTAAAGAAAAAATCAGTTTTCAGGATACAAAATAGAAAAAACCTGGGATATGTTTGCTATTAGCGAGTGAAATTATTATTATTATGTTACACAAAATCAACAGTGATCTTAACTTAAATGGCTTGTCGCTCTCCATCAAAAAACCAAGCCAACGTGCCCCAGTAGTTCACATTTCCTCTGCCTCTTGTCATTGCAGCAAACACATAATCCAATTTGTATCGATGCACCTCTTCAGTTTGAGGCTGAAGCCTTTACGTAACACAGCACACAGTGCACCTCTGTGCAAACCGAAAAATATGTCCCTTCTCTCAACCTCGGGGTAGGCCTCAAAACTAAATACAGATGTCAAGCGATGCTCCTTGCTTTGATGTTCGCCAATAGGTACATTTGTAAAGAGACACAGTCCTCACTAGCTTGCATTAAGTACAAGTGTGTACACTGGGTTTGGACAAATGCTTTAAAACAACATCAACCTCACCTATGTGTTTTATTTCACTGTCTCATTGTGTAGTGAAAATACAAATATATCTGTCATACCAGATACAGTAATGCTACTGCGACGTGCATACAGATGCCCACACAAACCTGACTGATGTCGCACTAAGCAGATTGGGACCACTAATAGTTCTATGTGTGTGGTGCTGGAACCAGAAATACTTAAAGCTTCTTACCAGAGTCACAAACCTCTGAGTCCCACAGTGACTATGGCAGACGCAGGTCCCATGATTCAGACTACCCTGGGTTAGTTCACACCCCGCCATGTACAAAGTGATACGGTTTAAGCAACAATAAATACATTAGCTACAAAGCTACATGCGTTTCCTATTGGGTTTACTAAACCTATTATCAAATTGTTCTGCTCCACAATTAATTTATTTATTGATCCAATGTAAAAGTTTATCTTTAAGGCTTCCAACATGCACATAAACACTGATCAATAAAACACACGTGAGCAATGAATGTAAAAAAATAAAATCTGGACTTTGTTTATAATAAAACTAACTAGCCTTACCAGACTTACACATGACATAAAAAGACACAAAAAGAGATACCAGTGCATTCTAATACACACAACATCTTTAACAAGTAGCACCCCTATAGTTTATTACACCACAGAGCTTGTCTTTAGGCCTACAAAGTTATGACAGATATTTTGTTTACAATTTTAATAAAGTGATAGCTTGACATTTTGAGAAGGACTTTAACTTTCTTTCCCAAAATTAGATAAAAAGGTTGATTCTTGTCCACCAAACACGAGACTGTTAGCTTAGCCGAGCATAAAAACTGAAAACAGAGCAAAATTTGCCTGCCCAGACCTCTAAAAAAATCACACTGTTATTGTTTCTTGTTTTACATGGAAATGTTTAAATGTAAAATGACAATTTGGGATTTTAGTGAAAGAATATACAAATCATTTCTCTGTTGGATTGCTATCAGAGAGATTCAGATTTGCTACTTGGCTTATTTAATTACCTCTAGAAAAAGGAATGCTAGCTGTCCTCCTGTTTCCAGTCTTTGTTCTAAGCTAACCTAACTGGGTGTATCTCCAGCTACAGATTGATTGGACATATATTAGAGTTGCATTGATGTTGACATGTGAAGGTGTCCACACAGAGTGCTAGAATTTTAATGCAAATACAAAATGGATACACGCAAATTTGCCAGATTTGGTTCAAATGGGGCAGAAACATTTCCAAAAAAATAAAAATTATTTAATCTGAGAGAAAAAAAATTCACCAGTATGCATCTTGTGTGCTACCTGTGTTGCTAGCAGTCATATGTGAACCAACATGCAAGGTAGCTTAGGCTTAGCTTGCTGTCTGGACACAATAACTCAATGAAAAGCCAAAAGGCAGATCCCTGAATGTCAAACTTTTAATTTAGTCAATTTGGAATATTTATCTTTATTCATTCTAAAAACTCCTGACTTTCCATTGTACAGCAGAGGCCCTTTTTATTTTATAGCCAAGATATTTGGACATATCTCTTGCAGACACAAATTTTAGAAAATTGGATGCTGATACAAGAGTCAAACAAACAGTGCCTGAAAAAACCAAAACCAAATTTTAAAAAAGTAAGGCAAAACACAAATAATATTAGAAATAGACCCTACATACAAAGCCATTAGACATGAGCACTGCAGCATGGTCTAATGTCTAATGTAATGACAGAAACAAAGCTGAAAACTAAAGCTTAGTATGTTAATAGTATTAAAAATGTTAGGTGCTTTCGGGCTGTTAGGTACTGCATTTCGAAAAGGTTAGTTAAGAGATAGGAAGGTCATGCTCTCTCTGAGGCATTTGAGATGTAGTTCCAATATGGAATAAAGAAATACCGGTATGGAGGCTAAAGTCGTCTGTCTCTTAGGCCCAGATTTACTGGAAGCTCCAGGGTTTGGCGAGTTTCTCGACCTAGAGTGCTGTGTCTGAGTGAAATAAAATAGTTCTTTATACTGCTGACACAATGGCTCCTCTGAAATTAAAGCATTATTATACTGCAGATTTAATTAAGAATTTTGGCGATTGCTTAAAGCCTTATCTTACACTTTTAACATCAGTAAAAAATAAAAGAATATATAAATTTATTATATTTTGATGTCAATTTTAGGTGCAGAAGTGGGGATAAGGCTGACTGCAAAATGCAGCCCCACTTGTGCGGGAAAATTTTGGATTCAGCACCAACAAAACAACTAACTTTTAAAAAAATTCATCTGACAGTAAATATTGCACCAATGTATTTCTACAAGACATTTCAGTATGGGCTACATAAGAAGCAAATATGATAGTGTGGCATGCAAAAACATAATATCCAACACAAAAGCTTGTGTACCTACCAGTTCAAGAAAGGTATTCTCCAGTGATTTATACTCTGGAGAGCTCTTGTTGAACAGGTCATCAGAAAACATCATGTTAGTGACCCTCAAACTAAAGAAAACCACTAACTCTTTGTTCTTGTCCACTACTGTCATCAGGGGGGTGCTAGCTTGTCTCATGGCCGGTGCAGCGGTGGATTCATAAGGACGTTCGTCGGACTCTGAGGGAAATCCACTTCCATTATCCTCTCCCAGAGATTCGGTCAGTTCCGCCTCGGTCCCATTCTGACTAAACCCTACGTCCTCTTGAATGTTTGAGATCTCAGGAGGTACGTCTGTTGAGACCGGAGTTGCTCCACTATGTCCTCCACTAACTACATCCATGTCCTCAAGGGCTTCACCACTCTCTGTAGGGGAAGGCAAAGACTCCATGTCCGACTCTGGTTCGATGTTTTGGATAGCATCCTCAAGCAATATTGGTGTGGAGACTGGCACCATTACTTCTATCGCAGATACTTCTGTAACTGTGGGTTCTGTAGACTCTGGCTGGTCATGGTAAAGTTCATCAGTAAATTCACCCTCTGGTTCATCTGAAGATGCCAAATGAAGGTCCTCATTTGGTTCTTCAGGGACAACGACGGCAGGTTCAGGTTCTTGTTCTTGTAAATAAAAGAGAGATTTCATAATGAGAAATGATTTTGTGACTGAAAGATATATACAGGTACACTCATTGTAACATACATTTGTGGTTAAAATTTGGGCAGGACACTCAAGCATATAGAGTTATTCTGTTTCAGGCAATGCATAGCCTGTCAGAGCCTATCATTTGATATTAGTTAGGAGCTCTTTTTTGCTGTTGACCAAAGCCACTTTACTGCAACCATTGTACTTTCTATTAACTCCTTGGTACACTATATATTTTTTAGGTTTATCCTAAAAAAATAAAGGTAAATTTTAGCATTTTCCAAACTTAAGATGATGCTAATACCCCTTACGTGTCTGTGTAAGGTTAAGCTAGAGCCTGGACATGATTGGTCTATAGTATAAGATAAAGACTAAAAGAAGAGGGAAACTCTATTCCAATTTTAAAAAATACTCCTACCAGCACCTCTAAATTTAGTAGCATTTTAATTTTTGTTCTTGTAATAGGATTTTTTTTAAAGGTGTTTTTGTGGAGATTTACATGCATACTTTGCAGAGCCTTGTTGTTGAAGTGAGGTTGACCAACAGATAGCATCCCCACTAGCTACACAAAAAGCTACAGCTCTCCACAAACTGTTGTTTCTATATTGCTAAATGGCTTTTATTTTAGTAAGATACAATAGGTGAGCCTTAGAAGTGATTGTTGGGGAATATTTTTTAACCTTGGATATGATAAGGGTGCTTCTCCCTGCTTCCATACTTATTGTTCAAGTAAGTTAAGCTAGCCACCTCCTAGCTCTAGTTAGCTTCATACGCACCCCTACTCATGCATCTCTTGCTAAGTAGGAAAGAATATATATTTCAAAATGTCAGTGAAATTATCTCATATCTGACAGTATCAGGCTGTCCTGTTTTACTTTGAGGGTTGGGTGAATTTTAAATGAATAAAATAGTTAAATCAAAGGCTACATGTTTTGTTTTTCAATGACTGCACTAATCTATTGAATTAAAATAGTTCAGATGTCCTGCACATCATTTTATATGATGATCTCATATAAATTCAACTGGCATCCTAAAATGTTTGGTATCTTTGGAGAATTTACCAGAATTAAAAATGAAGTTTTGGCTGTACAGCATGACTTTGCAATGGCTTGACCACCGGCAGGCCGCTGCTTGTTAATGGGTTTTAATGTGAGGTTTTTTATATTGCCTCACTGGGGTGCATCTTCATGTGCAAAAGCAAACTACTAAGTCTAATTGTGCTCCCATTTCCATTTCCCATGAAAAGTGATTGTGCTGTGCAGAAAAATATAGGTCAGTGTTCATCAGAACAGTCTGAAGTGACTCTCAGGGGTTGAGGTTTAAAATGAGACCAGCGTAAAAGAATGTATAGACATACACAAAAAATATGGATACTTTTTCACCATCAAAAAGTGTAAACCAATACTTGATTAAGCTGTGAAATGGTAATATATCAGCTTAAGGTCAGTCAGTAAGATTAATTCAATTTTTAATTTAGTTTAATTAGTTTCTCCTCTACTCTGTTGTTCTTCAGTCTCTTTCAATAAGTTACTCTCTGACTTTTCTATTATCCTGCTTTAATCCAATTACTTTTAGATATTAAGTCACGTCTTTCTTTTGGTCTGGCCTAATCAAATAGACTTACTTCTCCTTGATATTGTGCTTTTTCAGACTAAGAATGTTTTCTTTTTATATATCCTGATCAGTTTTTTACTTTGTGTTTCCTGTCCATATCAGGAATGATCCCCTCTGCCCACTGCTTTCCCATCATCAGCAAAACACAGACTTAGAAAACAGACTATGATGGCAAAGTGTGGGCTAATTTGCAATTCGATCCTGAGGTTCTTCCCTTTTTTCTGCCAATAGCACTAAATGTCTGCTTAATGTTTGGTTAATCGATAGAGCTTTAAGTTCTTGAACTTGTCTCTCCTGAACTGAACTTCAACATCCTGCTTTAAAAACAGTCTGAAGTAGCCTTACCGTCTGTCACCTGCCCCTCAGCTTCAGCCTCACCCTTGTCTTCAGGCTCAGTTGGTGGTATCTCTTCCACCTCTGGCTCTGCTTCCTCTTCCTGCTCTGTGATAATTTCCAGATTTGTGTCTGCTGTTATAATGTCGCCGGGCCCCTCAACAGCATCCTCTGTCGATTCCTCCTGTATTCCTGCCATTAAAGGGGTCTCATCATTGATGGTTGATGTGGTTTCTGGGAGGATGTTTGGGATGAAAGGCACAAAGGTGTGTGTTTCTGGTTTGATTGTAAAAGATTCAAGAGAGTTTTTTATTGCTGGCACAGTGGGGAAGAAACTTTGGGTGGGAGCATCACCCACTGTGGGTGCCTGCGTGGTGTCGTCTTCATAAATAGCGCCCTCCACAGGGTTCACGCCCAGCTCCGCAACTGGATAAACTGTGGTTACTGAAAAGGAAGAATTTCAACATTTACACAGCTTTAAAATACTATTCTGAATATATTATTTAAATGTACGGCTGATGTTGCTAACCAGCCTCAAAGTTGAGTGTCTGTATGTCCAGCGGCAGTGATGGCTCCTCTTTTAAGGCCTTCACGATGATGTGCTTCAGTTTGGGAGCATTTACATCCTCGTCCGTCTCTGTGTCGGGCTCCTCAAGTCCCTCTGGTTCATCGTTGAGTTCTGTTTCTCCATTAAAGACCACAGCATAACGCATGGACACATCCTCTGAGCTGATCAACACGAGAAATCCTGTCAGAAACCCTCAAAGCAGACAGACCTCCCTGGTAACGGATGTCAGCTAAGGTAATTTCTGTGTCCCAGAGGAGGATATTTTTGGGAATGCTATGGTTTCTTTTGAGACTTGAGCAATAAAAGACTCCAATAAAAGCTTCCTCACAGGAAGAAGATAAGGAATGTTTGCTTTATGACTCTTTTCTTATTTATTGTGTTGTTTGGTCAGAATCAATCATCATCATTAAGCAAATTTATTGTGACATACCCTTAAGAAAACCTTTTATTAAGACTTGATTTAACTCACCGAAAACCCAAAACACGAATTTCCTTGAAACCTGGAACTTTTTCAAACACCTGAAGCATCTATACAAAGAAAAAACAGGAAAATTGGAATTAAACAGAAGAAGGAAACATGAGCTTTTCTCTCTAATTATTTGTTTTGCAAAATTGGGCCTGACTGTTCACTATATGTCTCTATATGTGGTGATTTTATATGTAGAAGGAGTGATGTTCTTTTATTGGCTGCTTTTCTGATATTACAAAAAGTTAACATTTTGAAAATATGCCCTTATCAAACAGTATTAGCCACTAAAAAAACCAACATATGACATGCTGCATTGTTTTCACTAGTACTCAAATGGTTGCTCGACTAAGCAATTAGTGCTCTAAAAAAGGTGACACAAAAGTTTAAGCAAAAATTGTAAACATTTCCTATTTATAAAAAACACATCAGATTAATACAAATTACAGTCAGTTATTTCAAAAAAGAAATGATACACTAACGGTTTCGCATCAGTCGAAGTGATTCTTGAGAGCTGTGGTTTGAGTCCGAGTCAGTGCCTGCTTAGTGGGAGCTAATCTATATGATTAGATCTTACTATTTCAGGCCGGTGGTCATTTAGGAGTCTTACCTAAAGTCTCTTGCTTGCAATCTTAAAGCTGTTAAATCAATCAGGGTGTGATTTACACCTAACACAATGCCATGGAGGCTGGCACCCACTTTGGTCTCGAGACAAAGCATTTTTGCGCAATTAAACAACACTGCTGTGAAAAAATGTTTTTGTTTTGTAGAGAAAAATACAAGAAGAGACAGAGTAGGATGTTATGTCTTTGATTCTGTGGCTGAATTGCTTTTTTTCCAACATTATTTTTGTGTTTTTCCCAAAGTAAGATTTTTAAAAGCTTTTAAATCAGAGCTTTGCCATCAGATTTGTAGAGAGGTGAAGCAGGCAGCTCAGAGGACGGCTACCATTGGCTGTAGGTCTGTGAAGTCACACCTGTCTCTCACCTTTTCTGTGAGCTCCTGTGTAACATCATGGTACTGTGGAGCCTCTGGGTCACTGAGCAGCCTGCTGTACAGCGGGTCAACGATGGTGACCGAGAACTCAACGATGTACTCCTCATAGTTTTCTTTGATCACGTTGGGGTCTTTTTCTATCTGTCAAAGAAAAGTCATATGACATTATTATTATATTACATTAGATCAGAGCAGTCTAATGATACCTGATACTGAGATATTTTGTCAACTGACTCACCTCGACAGCCTCTGTTGGAAGCAGAATCAGTGGGGGTGTCCAGGTGCCTGACACAAAAAAGCCAAAACTAGCCAATTAGTTTATATCATTATTATAAAAATGTATTGATCGCTGTATAGCTCACAAAGTAATTAAGTGGCTTTTGTTGAACAGGTATTGATGAATTGGTGTCCAACTCACACTCTCTGTCTGGACTTGGGGTTTCAGCAAAAACTCTGGAAATAAAAGAAGATAATTTCACCTCAGTGAACAGTTTCTTCACCAAATTTATGTATATGCTTAAAATCGGTATTTATATTTTTCTAATTTTCAAATTACTCCTCTTTTCTGCCAGAGTGGTTAACGTTCTGCTGGCTTGAACATTTTGAGCAGAGGTGTTAATACTGTTGCTCCTCTGATGCTTTCATGTTTTTAAACGAAAACACCAATAATTATCCACAAGCTATTTACCATTTTGCACTGTTAAAAACACATAGACAGATAACTTAAATTTAGCACAAAGTTTAAGAAGGTTTGCACATACCCTTCAATTTCACCTTGCTCAGCTACTCTCTGGAAATAAGAAACAAGATATCAATTATTACAGATTTGCACTGATGATTGACAACCAAACAGCCACTATTTTGACATAAGAGTGGACATGACAGTGAAAGTTTTTCAGCTGTGTTGAACTCACTCGGGCAACCATGTCCAGATGCTCCTGAGCGCTGCTGAAGTTCTGGGCTAGGTCATCCATGCAGAGGTTCTCATGCTGGCAGGTGTAAACCCATGCTCTGTACTCCTCTGAGTTTGGGACTCTGTCGAAAAAGATCCGAAATGCTTCCCAAATCGCCTCCTGACAAACTGGAGAGATATCCCAGAAACCTAAGGATTTTTTCTTTTGACTGATCTTAAAAACATTAGAATAAATTACAATAAACTCAAAAATAAGCATGAAAATGTGCAACCA
This sequence comes from Acanthurus tractus, assembly GCA_029783725.1. NCBI lineage: Eukaryota > Metazoa > Chordata > Actinopteri > Acanthuriformes > Acanthuridae > Acanthurus > Acanthurus tractus. Next base: position 11,043,327 of record JAQNCA010000007.1, on the reverse strand, counting down.
TCTGATCTTATGTTAGATAAACAAACGTAAGGAGTGATTAAATTTAGAATGTTATATATTTGCAGAGGAAAGGGAGAAATGGGGATAAATAGGATTGATGGAAGAGATCGACATCTTGCTGTGATTTATCTGTAGGATCACCTTCTTAATCCCCTCGGAGAAACTTTTCTCTGATACTTTATACATAAATACACACAGCACATAACTGCCTACAAGCTGCCATGCTGCAATAAATCACAAAGCATATTTAACTGGATTTGATTAGGACAGCAGAAAAAGGGTAACAACCCCTGTTACAGTAAATGTCAAACTGTATATTTTAGTCACTGCATGTCTGTGACATTTTTGTGAATATTAAAGTCATGAGCACAAAGACCCCCTGAAGCTACTGTACTTTCTAATCAGCCTCTGTCCCGTGAAACAAGCTGAACTTTGTCGTGTTTCTGGATGTTTGGGGAGATTTAACCTTGAAAAACTAATTTCTAAAGTAATGTGATTACCACCTGTACACCAAGTTAAACCGCCCTTTTTTAAAAACAAAAATCATATCCCACAGCAGCTGTTGTGAAACGTTTTAGTTAGGTATGGAGGTAGCACTCACACAAAACTTGAAGACAAAGTAGACAAATCTCAATTTCTCCCATTTATTTTGAACATGTCAACCAATATGCTAATGTTACAGCCTACTGGCCTTCAGAAGAGCAAGAAAATGTTACGAAAGGTTAGCATGTTGGCTGACATGGCCAAAATAAATAGGTGAAACTGAGAGTTGTCCACTCCGTCTTCAAGTTTTGTGTGAGTGTTACCTCCATTCCTTTGGATATTCAACATGTGGAGCAGATGTCTTCAGTTTAGCACCACAAGAAAATACACTGGGGAGGTGCATCCTTTCTTCAGATAAACAATGAACTACTCAGCACTTGTAACAACCAAAGTTGAATCCACTGCCTCTCAAATGATCCACAATCCATCTCTCTTGGAAAAATTGTTTATAACACTGATAACATGGAGTTCCTCACTTTGTGTCTCCCTTTAAGTCAGTACAACAGCTTCAGTTGCATAATTCAGAAGTATCATGACAACTTCACCTGCTCTGAAACATTAAGTCAAATAACAAACGTGCATTTGAAGCTGCATTAACATGTATGTGCATTCATTGAAAGATTTGGAGAATCCCAGTCATTTTAGAGGATTCAAATCTCTTTTTTTCTCTCCTGTGCAAAAAGTTCAGACTTAAAAAAAAGAGCATCAAAGCAGACAGTATTTATGCAACTGCTGAGACATCTCTGTTTGATTAAGTCACAGTCAGTGTTGGAGGAAAGGCTCATTCATTTCACTGTAAGATGTTCAGTCGAAACTTTGCATGAAGTTCATTTAAAGCATAAGCTCAAATCAAAGGCTAACAGTGGACATTCCCTTTTACCTCGGAGTTTGTAATACGCGCGGTGGCTCCCAATTACTGCTTTCATTGTCTCCTGGGGACACACTTTGACCCCCGTGGTGAGGACCGCTGACCTCTTCGCCCGGTGTCCGTTCTGCTCCGCTCTGACATTTGTGGTGTGTCTGATCGGTCTTGAGGCTTCAAGAAAGTGTCGGTACTTCACATCCCTGAGTCCAGAAAACCCTTGGTCATGAAGGTCTGCAAGAGCAAGCAGGGAAGTCAAATGATTTAGGAAGAAATCCTGTTTTTTCTTTTTTCTTTTTTACAGTATTCAGCACATGAAACTTGAATTAATATGAAAATGTGAACACTTCATGATAAGTAGCTGAAATGTTGTTGACTGTCATGGAAGTGAGAGATTTTCACTCAGTGGTACAAAGTGTTTCTGCTGATAATTGCTTCAATGAGCTCTTGATGGGTGACAACACAAACCTTCACAACTGCCTCACAATTTTAATTATTTGTTATATAAATGATGTAAAGTGTTAAAGAGTCGTGAAAATCCTGCTTCTCTAACATAAGGGTACACTGTTTTTAAACAAAACTGTTATACTTTTAAAAGATGGTGCTTTGGCCCTTATAAATGTTAAAGCTAAACCATATTTACAGATAGTATTTGCTGGCAATAAAAGCTAGTGGTATTTTGTACCATTTGAAGTATAAGTTTGCATTACCACAAGCAAAGCAAAGTGTTTTAATTATACCTCAATAACACCATTTTACAAGGGGTCCTACTTGACAACAACCTTGTGACATCGTAGTCATCTTAGACTCAGACTTGTGACAGAAGTACTGCTGGGAACTACAGCTGAGGGCTTTGAAAGACTTGCAGTAACCTGATATGGCAGATCTAATAAAACATGCCAATGAAATGCATTATGAGAGATATAGGATCCCCTGTTTTTAGAGTGTGTCATATTGCAATGATGACTGGGGCACCGCTGTAAAACCTGCTCAGCCTCTGCTTTGGGGTTTATAAAATAGGCTGTCGCTAGACCTCCAAACTGTGCAAAAAGTGCGACACAAACTGTGACTTAGTGTTTAATTTGACGGCTATATAATCAAACAAGTTACCGGATTACATCAGTTCAGCCTTTGTAAATTCCACTTACCCTTCTACTGCCTGTAAAGTAAATAGGAGGACTGTACAACATGATTTGAAGCTCCATTTAAAAATGTTGACACTGGCTCTCTTAATCAACATTTACTTGTAAAGGCTATCGGCGCAGCGCAGGGCTTTGAGTAATGTGAGGGTTGGAAGGGCAGAGCGGAGGGACAGGCGCCGGCAGAGAGTTGATGGTGATGATGATGATTACACCCACAAGAGAGTCAAAGGTGGAGCAGAGCGTCTGGGGGAATGAAAACCCGCAGACATCCTGCATTTGGCCCTGGATCTGAAGCCTTGTACTGATAGTAGGAGAGCTCGATTTTTTTTGCTGTTTTTAACAGAAGATTTATCAGTGGAGAAGCTTTAAATAACAAGAAACACCATTTGGTGCAGCCCTACTAAATACCATCTGACTTTGCTTGGAAAAGTATCTTATACATGGACAGATCCTGAGAATCTATTTTGGGACAGTTTAGCAGTAACAAATCCTCTGTGTGTGCGTGTCTGTATACCTGTGTGTTTGTGTGTGTGCATGCGCATTCCTCTCTAAGGTACAATGAGTTTTTTAACCCTTTAAATTCACTGCAGTGTAAACACATCTGAGGCCTGGAGCTTTAAGGAGTTTATTTGTGACTGAAAGGTGATCATCTTTAATGCAGAGAAAGAAGATGTGTGGCGAGACCGAATGAGTAATGCTTTCTTCTCTCCAAGGAACGTCTGGCTAAGATGATGTCCTTGGGCAACATGACTCACATTGCGTCACTGAAGCTGCTTGACGGTGTGAGGAGAAGTTTGTACCGTGAGTGTAATACAGCTGAAAAAAGGATGTGCGTGCACAGCAAACCTTAAAGGGATTAAATAAGTTATAAGTGGATAGTGATCTTATTCAGCAGTGAACTAAAACCATCCCGACGCACAAGGAAATATTCAAGCAATAACACAGACATATTTTCAAAGAATATCCCTAAGATGCTGCACTCATTATGGAGGAAAACTGCCCTAATTTTCTTATCACCTTAGAAAGGAAAACAAGCTCAGCTGCCCCGGTGTGGCATTACTGGAAAGCAATTCCACACTATTACACAAGCCGGTGTGCCAGTCAACACTCCCTCACACACTCGCCCCATTGAATAAAGCTGTTTTAGAAGAAAGGCCCTCATTGTGATGCCAGGTGGCAAACCTCAGAGGACTTTCTAAGACAATAAGCCAGGATTTATGAGCCCCCATAACACAGACTCGAGGTCATCGGACCCAAACAACAAACTGTGGCGCCTCTGGATTAGGAGACAAAATTAAGGTTATGGAAGAATAAAAAAGAGCGAGTGAGTGTAGATAATACATATACAAAGTGTTATGTTCACATGAGACACTGACATGACATTTTTGTGATGAAAAAGAGTCTTTGTGCATTTATGTAGTAAATCTATGACAGATATTAAGTAGTACCATCCAGCATCGTGGTAGAGGCAGAAGAACATGTGTAAAGTCCAGAGAGCCACAGCATGCTGTAGGCTTCAAGAATCTTAATGCATTTGCATGAGCAAGCAATAAACACATGCACAAGCTAATGCAATGCAACACGAGTCCCACATGCAGTATTCCACAGGACAGTATACAGTTTTTAAAAAAGTAGCACTCGATTGTCGTTTACCCAGGTTACACTGAATATACAGTGATGATTTACCATTAAGAATAGTTAAGACAAAAATGTTAAATGGAGGAGAACATTTTTTGCTTTTTTTTGTTTTGTAAGCATTTTTTTAAAGGGCACTTTTGTGGCACCACGACAGTGGATTTTAAGTTTCCACCTGCCTCAAAGAAGAGGAAGCACCATCACCACCATCACCACAATATCCAACAAGAGGAAGCTTCTGACAACAATTCCTGTCCACATCTGACCTCACTTTTTATACAAAAAAATCTAAAAATGACAACAGTTGTATTTTCGAAGTGCTTGCTAAGCTACTAAAAATATCCTGATCATTAATATTATCAACAGTGACTAGCATTATTAGAATGGTTGCGCATATTGTAGGTGAAAGTGAACATAGCTGGCTGATTTTAGCATTGTTCATTTTTATCAGGAACGTTAGTCTTTAATGTTATGACAGATGTTTACTAGGTTTGTTGGGCTTTAAAATTGAAAACAAAAGGCTTTAATTCATAAAACTTACTCAGAATTTCAAACATCATAACATTGAATAGGTTTTTTTTATCCATCTTTTTCTTGAGAGGGTTTTTTTATTGGTAATTTTAATTTTTACTTGAGTTACCATTTATCAAAAAAAACCTTGGGTAATGAGAAATTATAATAGCTCTGTATACTAAGTTTTTTATGATGCATATAGATGAATCAAGCTTTATATAGTTGATCACAAATATTTGAAAAATATACCAGTAATTAAAGTTGGGTTTTTTAAACCATAATAAGAAAACATTTGGATGTCAGAAACTCATTGATAACTGTAGAAATTTTTCATTGAACAATGCTATATGTTTTGTTGCAGTTTAAACAAACTCAATGGAATGGAAACATTGGTGCAGCTCTCATGCATTGTATTGTCATAACACAATGTCACATTCATATGTTGACATCCAGAATGTGACGAGTGAACAATCCACCTTTGTGATGCTTGATGTGACGCTTTGTTCAGATGTGTGTGTTCATCCTTAAAGCATGTTTTTATATAGTCACAGCTTATGGCCATTCTTAAACTACAATCCATGTATTGTTGAGACGATGTCTACCTCTGATAAGTCGTTGATGCCCTGCTAAGAACTGTGCATGCTGACTATGCTACAAGTCATTGCTCAGGCTTTTGAAATAAACTTATAGAATTAGCAAAACTTGGCTCAAAACACAGGCATTCTTGCTTTACATTAACTTCAGAGCAAGAAGATAAATGTTTAATCACTTTATTACGCATAATTAATAGCCCCTACAATGAACAATATTGTTTTCCTCAAATCCAAATTTGGCCCGACAACAAGAATGTGTGGCGTTGATACCGTATCCTGTAGCTTTGTGGGCAAATATCCCCCAGTTTGTGTCTGTCAGGTAGACCCATTCACTCGACAAACCTCCCACCTCCGAGAATTCCAGCAGGTCAGAAGGTGACCGGAAATTTAGCCAAACCACGTGTGTGTATGTATTCAATAACAGTCACGCACCCAGGACAACATTTGAATGAAATTTTTTTTTTTTTTTTTGAAATCGGTAAGCTTGAAGCCTGACTTGCACATGCAGAGACACGAGAGCCTGAGCGAGAGGAGGGAGTGTCTGAGCGGCCCTTAATGCCCGGTGCAGCCGCAAAAAGGCCTCACAGCAGAATTACAAGCCAGAAAAGATTAGTGTCCTGCGACACTGGGAACAGAATGGCTTTTGTTTCCTTCAGGATAATGAGCTCACCCGGGCACATCACACTGAACAAGACAACCAGTGTGGACGCAAATGTTATCGCTGGTGAAACGATGCTATCTTTCTCACTGAACACCCATTATGTCTCTCTGCCCTTTTTAATTCAGAGTGAATATTCATGACCTTCAGAGGAGCTCACTGGCTGCTTGACATATTTCTAGAAATCAAAGGTCTGTTTAAGGATGAGTTCACATTTTGTAGTTTGCAGAAAAAGTTCTTCAAATAGAGTCATGCACACACACATACACACACACACACACATACACACACACACACACACACACCTCTAACTGGAAAACCTTGTTTTCTTTTAAGTGGATCACTGTCTATTTAAGTCTCCTGTCATACAGTAGAACCTCACTGATGGAGAACCTGCAGAAGAAGCATAATTTATCATCCACTAAACTTAGAGATGTCGACAGTGACCTTTCTTCTTTTGTTTTCCAAATTTCAGTCCCTCTTAAGCAGTAAATTCTTGCAACTTTGAACAGAAACAGAGTTGTGCGGTACTAATACGTGCAACTTCTAAAACAAACACAATCTCTCCCTTTAATCATACCAGAAAGGCAATAATGACAGAAAAACCCCAAATGTGTTCACAGGAAAGCAAAGCCTCCCTGCAGGATTCTTACCTTTGATTTGACTTGCTTGAAGGGTAAACAGACACAAAGCGAGGAATAGTCCTGACTTCAAAAGCATGATGGGCTAATTTATGTGTCCTTCAAGCCCGAAGTTGTCATTTGTAAAGAGACTGTTGCAAGCAACATTCAAATCCACAATCTCTTTATCTTGAGTCCATTAGCAGAGTGTGAAGAAGTCTCCTCATCAGGGCTGACAAGGTCTTCAGCTTGTTTACAAGGAGTCAGCTCTGCACCTATCCAGCTCAGCTCAGTCCCTCAGCAGAAAGGTAGTTCCTGGGTGCTTTGAGATCCCTGTAGACAAGAGCGTCGGCTGCATGGATGGGAGAGCAGAGGGAGCGAGGGAGGGAGGAGAGGTAGAGGAACGGGAGACGCGATGATCCGATGGAATGTTGGCTCGGGGGTTTCCTTCTTTGCTGTCAGTGTCACAACAGTGATAAGGTTAAAAAAGCAGGCTCCGTTTTGAGTCTAATCTCTTTACCTTCTTCTTGCTGCCTGTAATCTCTGCGGGGCCACGTGGCCGCTCAGCCTCATCCTGTTAGCCACCTTCTGGACCCTCATCTGTCAGCTGACCAACTTGGGGATCTACCAATCGGCCTAGATCAGATATCTAATCTCTATAGTCACCCCGAGTTTGATCACTGACACCCGGCCTCTTTGTTGTGTCGGCATGTCACTGTCCCAATGCCAAACTCTCCCCTCTTTCCTCCCTTCCTGGGCCGCAGCAAATCCCTGCCTCTGAGGCCGGCGATCCTGGGTGCAGAGTGAGGTGAGGATTGCAGTTTTGTTCCGTACTGTACCCCAGCTGATTCTCAAACAATGTGCCTCATTCTTACACTAGCTTTGCACAGCCAAGCTCAGGCCTCTCATTTGCGGGCACCAAATCCAACCCTGCATTTTCTTTCTCCTCTGTTTTAGCTTTTTGAGGAGCACCCCCTCCTTTTTCGTCTACAGTGTGTCCTGCAAGATGGAAGACAAATTTACTCCAATTCCCAAGGTGTCTTTTTCTTGCTCACTTATTTCATATTCACCAGGATAAGCTCTTCTCTCGTCCAATCTGAAAGGTATTTTGACCTTGTCAGATAAATGTTCACTGCTTCATCGGGGAAAAAAAAGCAAGGACGAGATCTGTTTTCATCCTCTCTACTCTCTGCAGCTGTGCTTTCAGAAAAAGGAGTAAGAGACAGAGGAGGCATGTATGGTTTCTGCTGTAACTGTGTAGGTTGGTGGGGAGGCTCCATGTTGTTTGTCCCCACCCTCAACTCTTTATGTGATGAGGATTAGCTGCCCTTGTTGGCTGTTAACAATTAGCCACAGTAAATAAGCCTCTTCAAGAGCAAAATAATCCAGCCGACAGTGAACTAATGATTATTGCTCAAACAGAATAAAAACTGTTTTTTGGCCATTGGTGGGCATTTTTGCAACAACCTGAACATAACACATGTATTTTCTTATTATCACCTCACATTTGGATTAATGTATAAGCAAACAAACAACTGTTATACATCAGGCAGACAGGTTGGTCTTTATCCGCTCTTGTGGGGAATCTCTGGCTCTTTAACTGCTAAATGCTACCAGCTTTGTTTACCAGCTTACCTACTTGCCATTTGCTTCGGAGCAGCCAGTGTACAGTGAGGTTTTTTGGAAAAAAACAACTATCTGCTTCAGCTAGAAAGCGGCTGGTGAAAGCGGTGAGAGTGAATCAGAACAGCTTAAATATGCAGGATGTAAAGTTCACAACAAGCAAAACCTTTATCATAGTGATGTTTTATTGTCCGATTAGCCAAATAAAAACATTAAGCATAAAAAGGAGAGTGCTGCATACTCTTCATCTCCTAGAGAATTATTATGTACTGTGCACAAACTGAGGCATTAACCTTTTTGCTTTTTCTACATTTGCCTGCTGACCTTTTTAGGAGACTTATGTTATTTTCTTAAGTCCTTTCCCCTTGTACAGTAAAAAATAAAAACTTAATTACAGGGCAATTTACCTTTGAATATTATGATTACAACGCTTGCTGAGGGACACACTTTGCTTACCTCTTTGATAAGAGGTCAGAGTCAAGGAAATGTTTTCTACAGTAGATAGAATAAATCATATAATGTGTATATTAAATAACACAGCATTTAATGTCAAGAACTCCAAACAGTAACATCGCATTCATGATGCAAACAGAGAAAACATTTCATTTGATCTGGAGAGAGGTGATTGCAATATAATATTTGAATCCTGTGATGTTACATTCGTTATAAGCAGTTTGGTGGGTTATGTAAGATATCAACACTTTACAAAAGCAGCCACAAGAACTTTGCTGAAGTACAGTAATGAATCCTCTCTGTGGTTCACTGAGTTCAGGGATCTCTAATCTTTTTTTTCCCCTGTTGACATCCATAACCTCTAAGACATAAACCTCCTTATGTAAATTAAACAGAAAATTTACATTCACCTACATCAACAAAGTTCAGATTGCTAAGTGCACCCTTGCATATTTTGCATATGTTGCATAATCAAACCTGACCATTCAGTGTGCGACCCTGACCCAAATCCTTTTAGGATTAGGGTCAGGGTCACAGATCAGGTTTTGCGGTCAAGCTTAAGTCTAAGGTTTTTGACTTCAGAGTAAGGATTAAGAATACATTTGACATTTAGCCTTATTCTTTTTTTATTAAGTCTGAGCTGACACTAATGCAACATAACTGTTTCATTTCAACATCTATTATGCACTAAAACAGCCGACACTTGTAGCAGCGTCCTTTAGATTAATAATGCATTTTCAGTTGCACTGTATATTCATGAGTCACTCTGATGTTTGTCCCAAGATAAACAAATCTTTGTCAGTCTCCACCAAGATTTTATTCAGACAAGCTTGACCTTCTCTCAGTGGCCGATGACTTGAATCATTGTCCAATTAGAGGGGTCAGTTTAAATTATGCAACAGAGGGAAAGTGTTACTTGCCATCTGTCAGAAGGGGTTATTTCATTAGGGACAGAAGCCAGAGTGTTTCTGGCTGGCAGCCTGGCACAGCAAAAGACACCTGTGCTGTTACACCCATTATCAAATGCAGCACATGTAAGATAACTAAGCTAGCTAATCTCAAAGCTCAGGAAGTAATTAATGTCTATGTCCTGCACTGTCAAGAGCATAAACTTCTTCTTCTCCTCCTCTCTTCATCTTCTGCAAAAGACAAATTGTCATCTCTTGAATACACTGGGTCTAACTGGCATTCCGATTGTGGTGCCTAAAGCTCCATGAATACGTTTTGAAAAACTCCATAGTAGCTCAACAGTAAACATCTCTGCCACTGATAAGTTAAGATTATAGACAATAACTAAGAGTATGAAGAAAGCAATGTATTTTTGGCTCTGGAGTGAACTTTCCGTCTGTCTCCAGAGAGATAATTTTCTTTTACTATGCAAATAAAGTCAGGAGATTAAGGAGTATCTTCAATTAGGGAGCAATAATGTACTGGGAGGAGAAACAAAACAAAACAGACAAACTAAATACCTGAGTTTTTATCAGCCCGGTTAAATGCCATATTTGCCCCCCAGTTTTCAAGTCGGAGCGGATTTGTCTCTTACTTATGTACATAGATCCATATGCATCTAATGTTACATATGACAGCTTGACATTAGACTTTTATTTGATGAGAAAGAAACCACATCAACCTTGCAAAACTGGTTTGAAACAACAGGGAGGACCAAACCTGCAGACACCCCAGATGTTCAGATAAGTGCCCATGTGATAATGTTGCACGAAGACACATCATGTAAACTCTGAAACCATGCAGACAAAGAGTATCAATCACTTATTAGATTAAATATTTAAAAGACAATGATGACATCAAGTCATACATCCTTCCTCTTGAAGAGTAAATGATTGAGTCATCTGCATACATGTGACAGAATATCAGATTAAAGAAGCTCTTTGCTCAGTTTTAAATGACCTAATAAAGATGTCACAGGCAATGAGACCCTAAAAAGGTTTGTGGCTTTGTGAGGAATTATATCCAGAGCGCTCTATGTTTGACAGGTTAAAGTCTAGAGATGAATCACTCATTTCTTTGTTCTCTGTAAGAGGTGCCAGCATTGATGCCCAGGAGGGTTTCCTCCAGCTGTCCAAGCTGAAGAGGATTTAAAAGGCTGCGTTCCCATGCTGGTAGAAATAAGATGTAACTGTGACTCACGGTATCCAGTGAAATGGAGCCTGTTTATCATGTTCCCCATGGACGGGCTTCATTCTGTGTAGTGGAAAGAGAGTAAAGGAGCAGGAAAGACAGTGATGGAGGGCGGGTGGGCAGGAGGAATGGGGAGGCGGATGACAAAGAAATTGAAAGAAAGATAGGGAATGGGAAAGAAAAGAACGCTAGGGAAATACGTTGAGGGGGAAAAAGTGAAACGCGTGATGATGAAGGGGAGGCAGAGTAAGAAGACGACATGGGGGGTGTAGAAGATTGAAAAATAGTGTGATGAAACTGGAGAAACAGTGCTGTGCTGCAGGGGGAGAAAAGATGGGAAAAGATTGAGAAGCAGAGAAGGAGGTCAGGTCAATTGACGGCCCATCAGGGATGCATTTGTGTCCCAGCATATTAATCCACACCTGCTTACAGAACACTGCATGACGGAGACAGCACAGAGACCATGACCGAATCCAATGCAGAATATACACCTGTCAAAACTGCATCAGCCACAGATCAACAAGGGTTTTTCTGCAGCTTGCCATTTTTGGTCTTTTGGCTTGACTACAGCAGATTTGAAAAGTCTAAAAATATAAAATAAAATGCAGAGTCTGGTGTTATACCAGTCAAAGCAGATTATATGTAATCATATGCCTGATCTAAAAATGCCACAAGGGTTATCAGTGCTCTTGTTCATGCTTTTACCTGTTTATGTTGTTTGTTCAATTTGAGATTAAGTGGATCAGGCATGAATTATAATAAGTTTTACTGGCAGAGAGCTCTCACTTTGACTGAAGATGCTCAGCTTGTAACAGCAATTGAATCCTGTAGAGTGAAATGGCCAACATGGTACTGCATCATTCATGGATATTTTCATATAAAGAACATGCATGTACCTGCCTGGATGCAAAAATCAAGGTACTGTCAGAAATTTTTTTTAACCATTTTACAGCAAAATAAGCTTTGGCTCAAGCTGAAATTTTGACTGTGCTCTCTTTGGTAACTGGTTTTCCTGGTCGACCTCCATAACAATCCCATACCGAGTCATGAGGTTTGTTTCATTTCTTATTGGCCTTCCAGCAAAATCATAAAAAAAAGCTGACACCGCATGTTTCTGCAGGGAAATTTTGTGGGGAAGGGGGGGGGGCGTCAATTTCCCATTTAATGTTGTATGAATGCTGTGGTTGGAAACATTACCCACAAACACTTCTTTGGCTTTGCAAAAGTTCATGTTTTGACTGAAAATACACATTTGTGTGGCCAAAAACATGGCTACAAAATGTTTCTCAGTCAAGTTGCATCTTAAGTCATGAGACCTGTGATTCAAGTGTGACTTGAGTTTGCTCCTCTGATGAGGGGCTTTACAGAAGAAGAGAAAATGAAATGCCGGTGTTGGATGTTTAAGATAAATGTAAAAACCTGTGTGACATCAATGGGAAGCTCATTTTAAAAAGGACCTCTGGCTGGGGGTGGGGGTGGAGGTGGAGGTGGGTGCATGAGAGGAAACTTGCTTATTATAGTGACAAGAAGCTTGGGGGTTTGTAGACGAGGAAGAAAAAAGGGCTGAATTAGGTTGTGTCAAGCAAATTTCATGCTAATAGCTTCTGTGACATTTTATGTTGTTATTGCTTGTGAAAATAGGAAATTACAAACAGGCTAGTCAAGTTTCCATCTCAATGCACCTTCTTATGCTTAATGTGAAGAGGTTAATAGACAATATGTAAATTATCCCTGAGGTGAGTCGAAACCCTCATTTATATTCTTGAAGGCTCTTGATAAAAACAGAAATCACTCTTTGTTGGATGTTTGTATTCAGTAACATATTGCTTTATTATAGCGAGGATTGTACCTCCGTCAAAAAAATGTCCTTTGGTGGATCCTATTAGTTTTAACACATGAATTTTTGTGTTTGATTTAAGCACTATAATCAGGAGCTTGAATGTTTACAACAATTATCAATTTGAACGATTCTTTTATATAAAACTTATATCTTAGCTGATGCAAACCTACTTTCGACTTACAGAAAGGTAAGGAAAAAATTTACAGAGAAATAAAAATGACCTCCTGAGCTGAACTGTTATCTTTTTTTTTCCTGCGCTCTGCTTTTTAACGAGGACTGAATAAAGTTTAGTGTGCTTGACCTCTAAGCAGGGGCATCACAAGTTCAGCATGCTAACCAAGAACAAGACATCCAACTCCCACCAGCTCCCTATTAGACATTAATTTACTTCTAGGCTGACTTTTTACCTTTGTCGGTCACAAAAGTCTCACTGATGAAAAGATTTAGCAGGTCAAGTAGCAATTGGACCTTTGTCAGAGGTAGCGAATGTGGCTGCATAAACAGCTTATGTGCAGGTTAAATTGTGCCTAACAAACCTTACTCTTTAATGTTTGGTTAATGCAATTTTCTTGACCATTGCAGAAAAATTACCAAATTTTTGGACCTGTTTAATCTGTTTTCAGCTGTTTCCCCCAGGAGTTGCAGTTAGCCATATAAGCTATCAAAATCCAGGAGGCCAATTTAATGTATATTCATCATAATGTTAATGTTCTTCAATATACCTTCAGGGAAAGCCCGCAGTAATATACTATAACATCTTTTAAGGGCAAAGTCTTTAAAAGTGTACATTATAGTGCATCCAAAGAAATAAGGTACAGTACTATAAATCATATATATATTGGCTCTGCAGTATCTCTCAGCTTCTCCACCTTTAGAAAGTTATATTATCTGCAGCTGAAATATCTCTACAAAGTGAAAACACTTTATTTACCAAAAACTTCTACCTTTTTGAAAATATTGCAAGAAACTCAACTGACCGGATCAGTTTTAATAGGGATTAACAAGTTATCCAACTTTCTCAGCCCACAAAGGACTGTATTATATGTTGACTCATACTTTAACAACAAGGTTTTTTGAGTGACCAGTGTGCAGGTTAACAACGGATACCCTTCTAGCACCCTTCTCTCTCTCTCTCTCTCTCTGATTTTAACAATTTAGCACCTATTACCAGTGATGCACAAATAGTACACATGGATGGCTCATGCAACAACAGAATCCTCAGCAGTATACACACGTCCTATCCTGCTATATAGCAGGCTAATTTGGTGATATATTGCTTGTCAGGCCAGAGTGGAGGTTAAGTGTGATAGATTCACCCAGCTCCACTTGTAACAGTCCCTCAACATGTGCAAACATAGCCTGTCCATCACCAGCAGCTTTATTTTACTCAATTATGATTTCTTTTAGCTAAAAGTCCAATAAAGGTTGTCTTCTAATATTGTCTGAAGGAGAATCCAGAATAGGTGAGAAACACATGATTAGACATGGAGGTGAGCTGGAGGTGAAGCTGATGCAAAGTGCCGTGGGCCTTTAAACTGACCTGTTTCTGTTGATAGGCAGAGAAACCGCTCATGGCAATGGATCTGCTGCAAAGCATGCGAACAACACGGATGACTGAAGGCTATGATTGAAAACACATCACTGTAATGACTTATTGTGCAGCACCTTTATCCACACGTGAGCTGAAGCAGGTTCAGTGTTTGTGGGCACGAATAAGGCTGTGAATTGCTTCACCTTTGACTCCACATGTCCGATTGTCACATTATTTGCAGTGCCATGTCACATCATTTTGTCATAACCAGTTATTGATGAAATTCGAATGTAGATTTATGGGACTGCCAATGGTTATTGATTACAGTTGTTTTTATGATGAATTTGAACACTGTACGGGCTGTTCTGTCTATACAGTTAATATGCCTTAAATGCTAGTATGTGTTGAACCGAACAGGAAAGACATAAAAATAGTAGCATGACAGTCAACATAAAAAAAATGTAAATAATGATAAGCAGATGGATTGCCAATGTGATATTTTTACAAATTAACCAAATTTTTATATTTTTTATTCAAACAAACTTTTAAAAATTGATTTAAATAATAAAAATCCACTTTTTTTTAACTAGCCCATATGCTGTATATAGTGTCCTGACAAATTGGTTTCTATTGGTGTCAAATGAGGATTACTGTGAACTTATATGAGAACCGACCTCTAATATTTATTCACCCTAAATCTACTTACTCCCTCGTGTTGCCTAATAGATGACTCGCTGACTCGTTTTCCCTCCTATCAAGGTCAATTGTTATCACTTCAGTGAGGTAATTCATTAATAGCAGATGAGCCTCAGTGCCTCTGTTTTTCAGGTGATGAATGCAGCGAACCTTCTTTGACCAGAAAGGATAAGACAATAAATCTGTTAACCCAAACTACATTTTACATAGAATATCCTATAGGTTCATTACCCATGTGTTCAGCATCACTTGCTATTATATCAGCATCGTCCTTCACTCCACGGCAGGCCTGTGGCAGAGCAGCAATGCAGAACATTCATCTAATGGGAAAAGTGGTTATATAATTGGTATACTGTATTTATTGGCACAGTCCAATCATCCTATGTCAGCAAAAATGATAAATGTGTACTGTTCTGCGGGTGGAGGTTGTCAGTGTTACCTTCATGAGCCGAGCAGAAGGGATGCTTGTTTGGATACTGGAAACCTTGTTTGTTAAACATCAACAGTCTCTGCGGGAAATATTTGCCTGCTCTATTTTAGAGCAACTCTACTTGATATTAATTTGCAGTCGTTCACATCGACCGTGTTACGTCTACAAAATGACGTGGTGTAAAAAAAAATTCAAGTCGCAAGAATTTTAAAGGGACACTCCGTCATTTTCACTCATAAGAGTCTGATTATAGGTCTGTGGGAGTGCTGCTGCTGCTTATGCAAGAAAGAGCCGGATAAAGTCTTTTGTGGCTTCAGGGGGAGGGCATTTATTTCTCCATCCATCCATCCATCCATCCATTACTCTTCCGCTTATCTGAGGGGAAGTCGCAATGGCATAAGACTAAGCTTGATATTCCAGATGTCCTCCTCCTCCTCCAGCTCCTCCTCCTATTCTGTTCAGCAAGCCAGAAAGTGGAAGAACAATATCTAACAAATTTTATCCAGTGATGTCACTTGAAACAGAGTAAGTTGAGACTGAAAACTGCAAATTTGTAAAGAAAACTTATCTGGGGTTAGGAGTTGGAAAGGTGTGTTCACCAAGCCTCTGCAGCCCGCTGCTCATCTCTGTTTGAGGCTAGCAGCTTGAGGCTAGCACCAGTCTTTGACTTGGCAGAAATATGCATGACATGAGTAAAATAATATATTGTGCTGCTTTATGGATTGAAACCGTGTTTTAAACCATCTAATGTGAATCTGACAATGTTAGGAATTCAATGCTAAATTGCCAGATTGCTAACTTATTGCAGTGTTTGGACCCACATACTCTTTTCTCAAACAAACATCCATGCAAACAATATGAGGGCCATGCTGCAGCTATATGGAAGACATCACATGGCACCTGACTGACTACACTTATTACCTTCAAACAATTTACAACACACACAAGAAAACATGTAATGTCCTAAAGGAGAGACTCAAGACCAGATAATTTAATTTTTTTCTTTACGATATGCATTCTGTGAAACTTTAATAACACTTTTCTCATGGCCTGTATGAGGTTACACTCTTCTTTAGAATGTTGTCTGTTGTGTGTTTTTTATTCAGAGGGATGTTTGCCTGACAGAGACCTTGAAGTACAAAAGTCTATTACAATTTTGGTAGCTTTAAAATTTTAGTGTGCAGACAACCTTTTATTTCGTTTGTTGACAGCCTCTACTTCTATTACTTTGTCCTGCACCTGCATGTGCAGCACAAAACAAGTTTGCAGACTTTTCATCTTAAATTTTAATGGAAAACAACAAAGAACCTGTTTGTCGTCTGTTGATTCACCTTCAACTTTGAGCCTCACATTACCATATTACTGTACTATATTGTTTAACTTTGCTTTATGTGTTATTCAGCATGTGT
Organism: Acanthurus tractus; assembly: GCA_029783725.1. Taxonomy (NCBI): domain Eukaryota; kingdom Metazoa; phylum Chordata; class Actinopteri; order Acanthuriformes; family Acanthuridae; genus Acanthurus; species Acanthurus tractus. Next base: position 11,026,640 of record JAQNCA010000007.1, on the reverse strand, counting down.
TTCTCATCAAAATTTAAGGAAATTTAACAAAATCCGTAATTAACTTTTCCTTAAGCTGACATAAATTGCTCTACCATTGAATGCTTTAGGTATTTATGTTCTATGAGCTTTATTTTGTGTTAATTCATACGAGATGATTATATTTATATATTACGCATCATAAAATTCAGAAGATGTCTCTTTTTTCAGTCATGCGTAACTGCTATAGAGAGTCCTGGAGAAGCTGCTTGCTCAGGTGCACTGATCTTCATGCGTGATGAGCCATTTAACATTCATATATGGGGGAAAAAAAGCCAAAGGGTGTTTGCATGCGTGTTGACAAAATGAATGGCCCCTTTCTGTGTGTGTGTGTGTGAAGTACACTAGAAGAGCTTCGCCCACTGTCAGCCTCATGACTTATTGAACTGTGACAGCCGTTACCCAGATCGTGTCGTCCTCTGCCTGCAGGAAAAGGCAGCAGAGAGACGGAAAGGGCAGGAGGGTGGTGAAGAGTTCAACGAGTGAGAATCTCAGCCACAACAGCGTCTAAGAATCCTCGATCATTAGAGGATCTCGAAAAATGACGCACTTCCATCTCAATTGATCTGTTTAATGCTCTGCCACGTGCCTGAGAGGTTGTTGGCTGTTGTTTTTACATCACCATGATGTTGGAGCCGTTAATCTTATTTCTGTATTCATCTCACGGAAACATTTATCGGCAGTGATAAAACAACAATCATCTGTCAGAGTGTCTGTGCTGCTTTTATCATGAGAATTATGTAGGAGAAAATGCATTTACTTATAAGATAGTTGAGGTTGTGTGAAGTAGAGCTGTATGAGGAACTTATTCACAGTCAGTGTAAATATAATGGAAACTGCAGCCGGCACACCCACAGTTGGAGGAAGCAGCAGGAGCACCAATGTGGAAAAATATGCAATGAACTAATGCGGGTTAGGACAGAAGAGCTCCACGTTTTAGCCATTTAAGAAAAATTAATAAATGTTTAAAGCAAAAGCTCTTCGTGATTCAGATTAACTGTGGCCCTTATATCCATTTTTGCCCTCTTCAGTGTCACAAGACTCCTTTGACCAAAGCAGCAGTTTTACCTGGAGAACCAGAACACAGAGTTGCTGGTCAACCTCTGCCTTGACTGGTTTATATATTTAACTTTGGTGTGTTAGAGAGGATAGTATGGATTCATTGAAGCTAAACACCTTAAAACCTGAGACATCAAATCAGTATTAAAGCAGCAGCTGTTTGTTCCATGTGCTGGGGGGTAAAATTGTTGTTTTTTTCATTAGTCTGGGTGATTTTTTTTTAAGAGAGCTGAGGGCAAGATAAAGCAGCGAATATTTAGTGAGAATATTGCATACACCTTTTTTGGGTGGTTAAAATGTGCTTTTTGTTTTTTGTTTTTTTTTTTGCTGTCCCAGTCCATGGCTACGCATTGCTGAGCTCCCTGCATCACTACTTCTGCTGCTTCACCCAACTGGGGGCGTGCCGGCCGCCATCTAATGGAGATAATGCACTGACTATGGACAAGTAGCTGCTGTAACCCCACTTAAAAAACCCCAAACTATCCCTTTAATGGACACTGTGGTCAAAATTACTTAAGAAACTTTAACCACAGTCTTAATTTAAAACTGCATTAAGACCCATAAAACATTTGTGCCAAACAAGTACTTTAAAGCCTTTATTGCACAGCATCTCTGAATGGGAACAGATAATACAATGCTGACAATTCCTCAGCATTATTTTATAGCTCTACAGGCCAAACTCTGTCAATAAAATCAGTCTCTTTAGCCATTAAATGGCAAACGGTTTCACACATAAACATACTGTAGATACAGGTTTAATGTAGCAGCAAACAGACCCACTGCACATAGTAAAACAAGGTGGTGTTTGTTCTGCAAAACTGAGCTTATGATCAGCTTTTCAGCTCTGCTGAGTAAATATCAGCTACAGTTTCTTTGTTTGACACTGATATGAATCTTTTTTTTTTTTAGCAGCACCAGTGTGCCTTTCTAAATATAAAAGATAACGATACAAGGCAGCAGCAAGCAGTCAATGGCCGTAAGAAAAAAATATATATCATTCTCAGAATACATAGGCATATCATCGATCTGAGATTTTTAAAAATAAAGCTGCTATGTTTGTTACACATTATGCAAAAATCTTATTTTTATATCGGCGTTACGCACGACCTTTGCATTGTTTAGACATACTGTACCATCCAAAATACTCTATACAGGATATTGACAATCCTTTACTGAATTTATCCACTAGCGAAGTGAGTGTGTCCATAAATGAGGTGACCATTTTTTGTGGTTTTAGGTGCGTAAAGTTGGTTTTCTTCACAGTCACATTATCTTTATTTTCAATATTAACTCCAGTGTCCTGTGTGAAAATAAGCTTTTAAATATATGAACCAATCAGTAGCCTTAGCTCTGAATACATGTAAATTAATATACCAGTTTTACTCTTTCATTTAATTGTTAGAAACTGGATTTTGAACTCTCTTTTCTTGATAATGAATTAAGCAAATAAAAAATAGCTTAAATTTTCCCTTTAGCACGAACAACTTATGCTATTCAGTCCCAAATATAACGTTATTTAGGTTATGGCATTATTATTCTACGATCTTAGACTTGTTCGAACTTGATATCAAAAATAAATACATAAATAAGACTTATTGACTGAGACATTCGTTCACGACCTGCAGCATCTAAAGCGCACAAGTTTATGGAAAGCTTTCTTGAAGTCCTCATTGGACATCGTGTAAATGATCGGGTTGATGAGGGAGTTCAGGTATCCCAACCAAGTGAAAAAGTCAAATAACGCAGGGTTAAAACACGTGTCACATGTGGCCACCAGTAACGTGTAAATGAAAAACGGCAGCCAGCAAACGATGTACGCGCCGAGGATTATTCCCAAAGTCTTTGTCGCTTTTCTCTCTCTGGCTGCTGAAATGCGCTTTTTCTCCAAAAGCGCATCGGACACCGTCACTTTCACTTGGTTGTCGCTCGTTGAAGACCCCGTGTCGCTGGAGGGAGTGTCGTGCCTCCCGCACTGGAGCGAGGATGTGGACGCCACGGACCCGGGGGAGTTGGTGACCAGGTGCGCCGAGGTGAGTCTCTTTCCCACCTTCTTTGGGGACTGCTTCAGGATCCGTTTCCGAGCCTCGACGTATATCCGTCCGTAGAGAACAATAAGCAGCAAGGTGGGGATGTAGAAAGCCCCAAAGGTGGAGTAGATGGTGTAGAAAATATGATCTGTGTTGACGCTGCAGCTGGTCAACTCCTCCGCCTTCACCTGTCTCCAGAAGAGCGGCGGCAGGGAGATGGAGATAGCGATGACCCAGGCTGTGGCCACCATCCCCGCCGCGCGTCCCGGCGTGCGCTTTTTGGAGTACTCAACCGCATCCGTGATGGCCCAGTACCTATCCAAGGCGATTACGCACAGATGGAGGATGGACGCCGTGCAACACGTTATGTCCGAGGAAAGCCAGATGTCGCACACGATTTGCCCCAGCGTCCAGGTGTGGGTGACGGTGTACAGGACGCATATGGGCATCACCAGAATGGACACCAGCAAGTCGGTGATGGCCAGAGAAGCGATCAGAAAGTTCGCAGGAGTTTGAAGTTTCTTCGACTGGGAGATTGTGGCAACCACGAACGCGTTGGATAAAGTGGTAGCGAGTGTGATGACGGAGAGAATAACAGCCAGAGAGATTTGATAGGCGAGGCTCTCTGTGCTCACATCCGCTATGGATGCATCTGTAACATAACTGTCGTTTGTGGTGTTCAACGGCTGCGTAGGCTCGAAATCCATTACTTTTAGTTTGTCATATTTTGTGTCACCATATGAAATATCTGACATTTAAGGTGCCCTTTCCCTTAGCGCACGTCGCCTTATCTGTGCCATCCGATCAGATAAATTGCACAAAACAGTTTAAAATCTCAAAATTATTTCCTTCTTTCCTCATTTTCTTCAGTTAGATCAGATTTTAATGTGCAGATGTCAAATTATGGAAGCAAATATCCATTTCTTGCTGTTCAAACTTTTGCGTTTTGTAGCCATAAAAGAAAAAAAAACTTCTCAGCTGTTGTGCACATCATGTAAGAAAGAAAAGGTCTGTGCGTAAATGATGAGCAGAGCGTCCTGATGTCCCAACATCTGGAGAGATGTCACAGATAATCCGCATGTAGGGCAGAAGTTCTCCAGAGCTGCATTTCTTCAGGCCCCCTGTGGCTGAATGAAGAGCCAACCCAAAGTCTCAGTTTTATACAGACTCTGACATCAAACCACCATCACTGATCACAACCTTGTTTGTTCTCTCTCTCTCCATGAAGAGTAGGCTATCTGCTGGGTCATAGTGCCCAGTGTTTCTCATTTGTCAGATATCATGCACCTTCAAAGGCTCTGATGTTAACTGGAAAAAAAATGTTTTTTTTATGTCACAGAAAAGTCTACAGCTGTCAGTCCTTTTACTGGGAATAAACCACAATTTATAAAGGTTTAATAAACATATGGCTTTATTAATTGGTACAGATGCTGCCAAGAGTCATTAAAAACACTAGGCAGAGCAAGTTCTGTTCTTAGACTGTAAATATGTCCAAAATAAAGTGTCAAAATGTTAGCTTTCCAAAAAACTATCAAGTCTGTGGTAAAGATAAGAGACAGTCCATGTTAACTGTATCACATGTTTTTCACATGAAAGTAGGCTACAATATGTGGGCGAATATTTCCATATTAAAATGTCTCAAAATTACCCTGTATTTTTTAATATTTTGTTGAGTCGTGTACTCACATTATTTTCCACATTATTTGTTAAAACCCATTCTAAATGAAATCCTTGATTTTTTTTTCGGAAAGAGTAGGTTTCATTTTGTCATCTGTGACAGACCTTCCAGGGGAACACCTGTCAGAGAGTGAGGACAGAAGTCGACAAACATAACCCCAATAAAACTTGAATACATTGCGTCCTATGCAAACATTTCCACCTGAGTCTGCCAGATACACACTTTCATCTGTGATGGTGGCTGTTTAACTTGGCCACTTCATGATGTCATCAAATTAAGTCTTTTGTTTTTATTGCTTTAATTAAGAGATCTCTAGTGATATAAGTTCCCCAGATGTGTCCATAGCAGAGGTCTGCTTGATGGACCAGAGGCATGTCCAGACATTTTTGACTGGTGTTGCTCAAGTGAAGCCCTTACTTTTATTTATATTAAACAATGCATTTTAAAGAATACAAACTGTTTGTTCATGCTGAGGTCCAGTCTCTCACTGAGCAGATAGCCAGTCATAATGTAGGACAATAATGTGGCACTTGAGATGACCAAGCTGATTTCAGTGGTGGTGAGTGCCAGCCCAGGCCTCCAGTCTGAACACACACCTGTGATGGACTAAAAAGTCAGAGAATAAACATCTTCACCAACCTGGCAACCCAAAACTTAAAGATTTGTACCTGCACTAGGAAGCTTTTGGAGTTATTAATAAATCCAGAAGTTACAATTTTGCCACTACAAGTCACACCTTACCGTCATTACATTGGAGTTCACACATATTGAATCCTGCCACTTCCGGCACCTCTGATGTGTGAAAATAGTAATCAACTCTGACAGTGGATCACTCGCAGCTACATATGATAAGGCTGAGAGTCTCTTACTCATTCAGTGCTCTTAAAGTTCACTCAAAGCCTCACTGATGCTGCAAGGGGCCAATAATCTATTCAAGAGTCTAATGTTATTTTTAAAAATTCATTTGTATTCTTGCCAGGAAATATACTGTATAAATTATGCAATCACACTCTGAATCGAAGCAGGACAATGTCAAAACTAAGGGACTGAAAAAAACAGGTAACAGTTCTGCTATTAGGCCAGTCAGAGAGAGAAATATGGAGAAGAAAGCTAGAGTTAAATGGCCTTGGGCAAATAGCAACAAAGAATGGGAGATGGTCAACAGAGTTTTGTCAATAATTCTAAGCAGACTAGGAAGAAATGTGAGCAATAGACCAGAGAAGATTGGAGATGTAATTTACTCCTATGGTGTAGAAAGGTTCGCGGTGCAAGACAGAAAGAGGGTTGAAAGGGTACATTTAGTTAAGTTTAGACGGCAGAGAAATGGAGAAACTAGTTAAGGAAAGAAGGCAAGTAAGAAAGCAGTGGGTTACAGAGGAAGAGAGGGAGGGAGTTAATGTTTTGCAAGAAGAATTGAGAGGCAGGCTAGCAGTACTTAGAAGGGCTGAATATCTTAGGAAAAAGAGAGAGAAGAAAGAATATGGAAGGAAAGCGTTTTACAGGGACCCTTTCAAGTTTGTTTAAGGATTGTTTAACCAGGAAAAGAGAGGGCAGCTTAAAGCAACGAAGTTAGAAGTGGAAAAGTATCTAAGAAATACATATTCAGATTTTGAGGAGAATACAGTAGTAGGCCTTCCAACTGACATGCCACCATGAGGGGAGACAGATCATAAGATGGATGTCAGACCACTGAGGTACTCCAGGTGAGTTGGCCTGTATGGTCTTGTATTGTCTGTGACTATATGAATGTTTAGGTGAGTTTGTTTGCTGAATCTGCTAGTGTAGTTGATGATAGTGCTGCTTGTGGTAGCACAGGCAAAGTAAAAGAGATAATTGTTATGGTTAGAGGAGCGGTGATGGCTGGCATTAGGGGAGCAGCACCAGTGATCACTGTCCATCCTCCTGGAGGGGTCATGGGACCAACTAGATGAAACACTGGTGAAAGGAGGTTCCCACCTGATGACCCCAAAGACATGTTAGCTATCACTGCTCACTGGTTAATATAGTTAATAGTTATCATAGGGCTTAGGAGGTTCTTCATTGGGCGCTGATCCAGCAATAGAATTTTTGTGTTAAATTAAAAACTACTTAGAGCCTGCATGAATGAGGCCTAAGTATATACTGAAGAAGTAGAAGCAGTGTCATAGACAGATTGAAATTTTATACACTAATTGGTCATGTGAAAATTAATAGCTCTTAGAGTCTGTATGAACGGTACCTAAGGTGATGTTGATTTGTATAACTATATTCATCTTTAGGTTATGTAGGGCAGGTCACAAGGTTATTGTTAAGCTGAGGTAGTTATTCACTGAGTCTGGTCCATTTTCTGAAGCACAAGTTTCTTGTGTTTTACTTTGAATAGTCTTTTCTCATCTCAAGCAGCTGTAGTCATGGCTCCCCTTCTACTTTTATTCACTTCCTCATCAGAAACTTTTAATTGAAATTGATTTGTCTCTTCTATTACAGTCAAGATTGCTCTGAATCACATTGTATCAGAAGGGCTCAGCTGGTTTTGCTGACAGAAATTCAAACACACTTTTCACAAGATGTGGGCCTTGACGTCTCACTTGTGAAACCTCATCTTACTGAAGTTGTAAAGTGACATTTGGAATTCAAAGTAAGGATTTAAACCCAATTTTACCCAAAAAAAGGCACATACATATGTATTAGATACTTAAGATTGTTATTTATCACCACATTTAACTGTATTAAAGCTAGACAGGAGGCAGGAAAGTGTAAGACACAAAATTTAAGTACACACTTGCTGTCTGAAGGTTTGGAAACAAATTATTTTTAAGTCTTTGCTGCATCGTCAGCAACTCACTCTAGATGCTTTTTCTTTTGAAAGTACTCCAAAGAAGGTGATGAATAAGGTTTAACAATACACACATTATGAACAGCAGCGGAACAGTTTGTAAGGACAACATCTGCTGCTGCTGCTTCAGGACCAAGGACAGTACCCCCCCCTCACCTGTACTCTGAATGTAAAGGCAGTCCTCATGTAAACTTGTCGTGTTCAAATGAAAGTTTCTATTGCTTTGGTTTGGTCCTGATTTTTAGTAAGGGTTGTTGATGATAATTGTGATAAATAAAATTAGAATATTGATATTGTTAATAATACATTTTTGATAATGAAGTGTAAATAACACAGCGCCTTATATCATTTATGTTTTTCCACTCTTGCTTTGTCATTGTAAATGGCCATAAGGCACCTTTAGAATGAATGACATTTGTTTTTGACTGTATCTTTCCCTCAGAGGACGCAGCTGCATTTCCCCTCAGAATAATTAGCAATTTTTGTTTTGTTTTGTTTTGTTTTGTTGTTGATTTTTGTTGTTGTTTTTACTGTACACAGATTGACTTTGTTTTGCAAGGGTCTGTTAGTGTGTTAAGATGAATTTAGCTTTCTTAAATTCTGCTCTCCTGCATATAGTCTTCGGTTTATACCTGCAGTTACACATAAAGAGAGACGTTGCAAGGTGAAGAAAGTCTTTTGCATGTAAATGAGGGAGAGATGTCAGATTGCTCATGCTTCTCATGGGAGAGTGAATATTACAGAGTGTGATGATGTCTCTTTTATTCACCCAAACATTAAAACAATCCACATGGCATAATTAAATTTTTTAATTTTTTTTCAAAAATTGTATTAGCAGTAGTGGTTTTCCCCTGATCTGGGGATTCAATTTGTTTCCGGGGAGACTGCAGCTGTTGCAAGATGTCAACTTAATCAGAAACAAAATTTAGTCATGTTTTTTCCTGTTAGAGACCCAGATTATTCACTTTTTAGCAAAGCCAACATCCTGTATATTGGAAAGAATGACTGTATGTCTTCAGGTGATTTTTTTATGACTTTTGTTTACTTGAGTTCCCCAGCAGGCAGCAACAAACAGCAATCATTCCTCAGTATCTGAGCTCAGCAGAGAGTATCATCAGGCAGGCCTCCATGACACAAACCCTCCTGTGAGTTCATGATTGCATCCCTTGACTGACCACGACTGTGTCCTGCCGCTGCTGCTGCTAATGCACGAGCGCTGGCTGAAACACAGCCACCATTACCACCGTTTCCTCAAAAAGCACGCGCTCTTTTCTGTCTTCACTCCCTCTCATTCATTTGCAAACATGCAGCAGCACGCAACAACAGGCTGAGGTGATTCAGTTTTCTATGAGCTGCTGTGGGCTTTTGATGCAAACTCAGACTTTAAGAGATGCAGGGTAACTGGCAAGCTAAAAGAAGTGAAACAAATTAGTCTAAATTTGAGGAAAAAACACAAACCTTTAGAAATCATGAAATTCTGACTACCATTATGATATCAGAATGTGATACTCGCGTCTCTTAGTTGTAGTTTTCTGTGTGTAAAGACTTTTGTGTGAGAGTGACCCAGTTTAGTGGCGGCAGCAACACATGCAGTGCAATTTCTGTGACTGTTTCTGTTATCTGCCCTCATCTCTGAACACATTGCAGCGCAGCACAGCACAGTAGCTGGCTTCATCCAATCTCACATGGGCCCTGAAAGGCCTATTTTTAGTCCATTAATAAGGTATCCAGCGAGCCTGGGAGTATATACATTATACCACATACAAGCATGGGGAGATGTGTTTTTTTTCAACCTTTCTTTCAATGGGAAAAGGTTAGATAAACACTGAAAAAAAAATCAAGTAAGCAAAGCAGCCCTGCAGATAGTGTAGTGAAAAATACTTTTGTTTTACAATGAAGTCTTACAGTTAAATCTTTATAAAAAGTTCTATAAGTAGCTTAAAATAGAATATGATATTTATGTTTTGGCAACTTTCTTGCATTTAACTTATCCTTGAACTGATTTCAGTTATTAAATCAAACCTATAATAGAGACATCTCGGCATATTTTTTTTATCTTAAATGCTGGATGTCTGGCATGGAACTGCTACTGTTCGTTCATTATTGTTTAATTGTGTTCTTAGAAAATTGTCATGTGATAAAACCTGGCTAAGTCATTCAGTAAATAGATAATTTCCAAGAGGGTTCCATAGGAAACAAGATGGTATGGAATAAGAGGGGTGATTGATAAATTGGGGGCCAGAGGGAGAAAGAGGAGTTCCTCAGCTCTTATTACTTGCACATGCAGTTAAACTTTGAGGGATTATGCAGAAAGTTTGAAGTTACTAACTTGTGTGGTATTACTGCGGCAGAGTAGGGAAGAGAAGCAGTGGTATCCGTAATAACACGGCAGAGAGCAATATATGCATTTATTTTGAGTCTTGTATTTGGCCGTCAGACAAATTTAGGTTCAATGTTTAAATTTTTAAGCTGTTTTAGGTCTCCAAGTCCTGAAGGAATGTCTGACTCATAAGCTGCCAGGTTCACCAGCTAGTCACTAACTTTGTCTGTTTGCCGTTTGTTTCAAGGCCCGTCGCATGTTGGGTAAAGTGAATATGTGAGCAATGACACTGATACAGTCAGCACAAATGTGCTAAAATACACAGAGGAGACAAAGGAGGTTGAGTCTTGTGACAATTCTCTCTCCTTTTTCAAGTCAGAAATCGATGAGTGCAGCTTTAAAGTGACAGTAATTAACCACAAAGGTGGGTTACACTGGGGAAAAAAAGTCCTGGAGTCAGACCTTCTATAATTGAAATCCACCTTGAGCACTTCCAACACAATTTTTGGGGTGACCCTTCAGTTATTGTGGTCATCTATTTCCATCCTTGATAACTGACAGCTGTAGAGACTGAGACCAAATAGGGCAGCACCAAATCAGGACAGATCCCTTGTTGTCATAAGATTGAACCCCCCACCCCCCCATCCCAGCTCCCCAAAACTCCCTTTTATCCAAGTGTTTATGGGGTAGACATGAAAGAAATGACCGAGCAGAGCAGCAGATAGATCCACCGATGTTCTGATCTCATGTGCACAGCCGTGTAGCTGCAGAGCATCTGCATTGAAACAGGGATCACAGTCAGTTTGTATTAGGAGTCTGTTTAATGTTTGTCAAGATAAGAGCTGTCATGCACCTTGTCACGAGGCCATAAAGTATTCACAAACATTGTTAAGGCTAAAGGAAAGTGCACATTCCTCTCGCACCTGAATCAGTATTTTTGTGAAGAATATGTTAAATGACTATTTACATTTTACTTTAAAAGTATATTTGAGGTCTGAATAAGGTGTGTGTGTGGATTTTTCCTTTTGGTGTTTGGTGTTTTCCCTTTTGTTGTTGCTGCATTTCCTCTCACCTGCATTGTTTGCAGGTGAGAGAGTAGTCACACCTGTATTCAATGAGGCTGTGATTAGAGCTGCAGGTAGCAAAGTATATAAGCTGTGTTAAATCAGCAGTCTGGGGGTGTTTGTGTGTGGGGGGGGCACATGAGAGGCGAGGCTAAGCTGTGTTAAATCAGCAGTCTGGGGTGTTTGTGTGTGGGGGGGGCACATGGGAGGCGAGGCTATAAGGAGAGCCATTTTGTTGGACTAATGTTGGACTAATATCTTTATTTTTCCCTCTGCATGGGACCTTTTTTTGAAAGAGTTTGATTGAGTTGCCATTTTTTTTGTCTTATTTTTGATGTGGTCTAATAAATGTTCTCCTCATTTTGAGAATTCACAATTTGTTTGAGATTTTTCCTTCCGCTCACACTGCCTGCCATCTAAGAGAGTAACACACCTAAAGGCTGTTTTTCCCTTTAACTCGTGTCAAATATCCCTTCATAGGTCAACTCCAAGAAGTTTAAGCTTATTTACAGTAAAACTAGAGGAATTACTCATCATTACCATTTACTACCTTATACAACCACTACCTCAGCTAGAATCATCCGAATATAGCCTATCATTTAAAGAACATATTTAAAAACCCTCAAGATTTAAAAAAGCTGTTGACTTTACACATCGGAGGCTGTTTCCATGTTTGAGGAGTGCAACTTTACATGTGAAAGTTGCTTTAAGCTCTTTGTGGCTCCAGAGGGAGCTGAGTGAAATCTGACGCACTGCCTCCAGTGATGTCACTTGAGTCGCAGGCTAAGAAGACTGCAGATTTATTAAAAAAATTTTAAATCTTGGTGTGTGACTTTATATAGACATGAGTTTATCAGATCTCTTTGGTCCACTCCTCCTTGAGCTGCATGAGGCTACGTTAGCTGTTACTAGAATGATGCAGCAAAAAATTACCATTTAAAATGTAGGTGCTCGGGTTGGATTGTGGGTAATGTAGGCACCTGTTTGTGGTCTTCTACATTTGTATATTTGACATGGATATAGCAGTGCAGGGCCAAATTTTAGTAAACACTTGTATTTTGCTGACAACTCAATGCATTGTAATAATTATACAAGTGAAATTTTAGTGCAGTGTCTTCAATTGTAATGAAGTACTTACACTGTATAATGCAGTTTTGCTAGCTTCATTTCAGCACTTTATCTGAACGCCTCCCTGAATGCTGTGTAAATCAGAGGGCTGCATGAAAAGTACAATAAAAGCAGCAAATATAGGACACATGTTAGGCTGTGGCACCCGTCCCCCTGCGGTACATCCCAGCCTGATCTGGTGGCATATGGCGCCTTCTGCTCCACCAGTCAGCTCTCAAAGGCATCCAGCTAAATTTGTATCGGGAGAGATATGAGTTTCTATTTACAACTGGAGGCTTTTTGGGCTCTAACTTTCCAAATCTGATAATCATGAGAAAGCTGTTGCCACCGTGTCGAGGTATTGTGCCCCTATTTTGAGAGACTCTCACTGTGACGATTGTTTGGGTCATTTAAGTAAATAGCTTCTTGCTTGGAGCATTTCAGCACACAAAGAAAGAATAAGGGAGAAAGTGAAGACTAAATGCAGTGTATAGTGGAGATTTTATTCCCTAGGGGGAAGAACATGTGACAGGAAATGAGCTAAGTGGTGATGATGACTGCTGATTGATAACTGGCCCTGTGTTACTGTGGTCAGACTCCTCTTTGGCCTGAGTGGAAGTGGCTCCATTTACAGACTGATTGGTCAGATGGGAAACTGACTGCAGGCAGTTATGAGTCTTATCAGCAGTTTTGAGAGCTGGAATTGGCCGACACTTTGAGGAGGAAAAAAAGCAAGCGTGGAATCGATTTATTAAGCTGGAGTATAATGCTGCAGCGATACCAATGTGTCAGTCACTGAGGTTTCCTTGCATAATGCATATCACTCTCACAGCATGCAACTACGCTATCACAGATGGCCTCATTTTAACAATTAAAAGGCATATTACCCGGCGGTATAGATTGCAAACACTGTAACTGACAAGCTGCTCCAAGACATGAGGAAAGGAAAAGCGCTTAATTATGCGAGTGTGTGAGATGAGACTTGATTTACCGCCTCCTGGAGGTAAAAGCTGTCTGATTTTGTGTGCGTGTTTGCTTACGCACTGTATGTGCGAGGTTTATGTGCTGGAAGAGAGAGGGAGGGTGATAGCGAGAGGAGGCGACCGGCCTAATCTTCAGTGGGCAGACAAGTGCTATAGCACACATCAGTGCTGGTGTGGGTGATGGCTCATGGAGTGTGAAAACGAGAGGTTATTGAGAAGGCACAGGGTTGATTTTGAGGAACATGCTTCACTGAAGTTCATCATCCTGTCAGCAGTATTGGAAAATCAAGGCCGTGGACAACACTGGAGAAGCATAATATTGCTATACATGTAATATGGCTGTTAGAAATGTAGGCTTGCAGTCTTTTTATCGAAGAACTGCTTGCAATAGGGAGCAAGAACAGATGATTAATTGCGTAAACACTTCTCACCTCACTGCCCACAATGACTCGCTTCTATCGAGGAAAACAGAGAGTTCACACACTTTGTCACAGCTGCATTCGCCCAAAGTTTCCTCGACATTAAAGATTATGTTCTCAAACTGAGCGTCTTGGGCTTCGGCCCCCCGAGTGAGCATTAAGGAGAGGGAAGCAGAGGGAAAAGGGGAACCAGAGTAGCTCATAAACTTAAGTAGCGCAGTAACACTGTCTGTGTGAAGAGTGTTTAGGCTTTAGCTTCACAAGTACAACGCCATCTGTCTAACTGTGTCAACCCCTGTCAGACTGCACCAGATGTAACCTTTTGCTGTTCTGTGGACTGTTAGACACCGAAAACTGTGGGCTTTCGAATGTCACTTAGTTAGCTGCTGGATTTTTTTGGCTGACAGAGAGCAAACTGCACTTGGCAGTTTAGAGATTGTTGTCTTTTCACATGAAAGCTGGAAAATGATTCATAAAAGCATTTGTGTAAAATGAAACAAACAGAAAACACTGCATTCGACACACACACACACACACACACACACACACACAAAACAAATCAACCAAAAGTGGGCCTGTTGATTTAAAGAAAGCTGGCTATGGGGCAGTTAATGGACCAATAAAAGAGTTAAACCCAAAACAAAAGAAATCACAA
>JAQNCA010000007.1:10982842-11002465 GCA_029783725.1 Acanthurus tractus | reverse complement strand
TTTTTTGAATTGTTCTTATCACCAGAGCCTTTTTATTAATTAAAATAAGTGATAAATTTGGACATTGTGACATTGTTTTTATTTGCATTGAACTAACATTCCTGCACTTACTCATTTAAGTTAAACTGACAGACAGCCATATATTTTTTTCATTATTAGTCCCAATAATTATCATACTTACATTCTAAAATAAACTAAAAAAAAATAAACAAAACTCAGAGCTCTTTAGCCAAACCACAAAAACATCATCTGCTGTCTGAAGCATTCAGTTACCAGAAACCTCGACTGCTAACCCGAAAAGCAGCCAGCCAATCAAATTAGAGAATTCTCAGAGATTAGATGACATATTGAGTCTTGATTCTGTCTCTCTCTTACCCTTTTCCCCTCCTTTTCTGCCAATATAACACAATCATCAGCCATTTGAGTGCTCCAGGCTGGAATATTAAAGACATGATATGTCATGTTATACAAATTTTCTTCTTGAAAAAATAAAACTAACAATTAAAAAAAACACATTTGACTTGTGGAATGAGTCTTTTTTGACTCTGCAAAACTGATCACATGGTGGCCATGTTTTAAGAGGTGTTACAGGCAAAAGACCGTTTTATAGCAGCTGAGGAATTTGCATCTGTGGCAATACATGGGTGTGTCTGACAGTATCACAATGTGAGAGAGCAGAAAGAAAACATTTCACTTAAAGCTTTACTGCAGTTTCAATCGAGTGCAGCTTTCAAACAGATGCATGTTTTTACGCCGTTTTAGTTATATAGTGAATAATTATTACACAAGGACCACAGTTTTATCGTTTAATTAAATAATTCATTTTACAAAGTGTATGACCCACAGCAGTAGAAGCTTTACTCTTCCTCCTCCGTCTCTGTGGAATGTATCCTGATAAGATGCTGTACACGTGATCTACAGGTTAGTTTCAGGTACGACCAGACCAACTGAAGTCTCTACAGTAGCATGTAGATTTATGTGTCATAAGTATGTCGTATAATGTTCATTAAACTGTTCATTTTACATCCATGGAGCCATCACAGAGGTCTCCTTCTGTACCTGCTGAGGAAACAAGAACATATAACTTAGTCAGACAAAAGCCCCATATATACACAACACTGTGTATAAGACTCATATAGCTGTTGTATAGCAACTTGTCTTTGAGCATTTAAATATGAAGCTTATTAATTACACCGTGATTATGATGTCCTTGGAAAGAAAATGTAACTTGTTTGTAAAAAATCTGTACTGTAGATCAAAGAACAGCTCATTTTTATAGCCCTGAATGATCCAAACGGCATGCAAACATCCTGGCTAGCTTAATTATCAGATATGCACTGATATCATTAAATATAAAAGAAAGATATGGTCTCCATCTATGAAACCACAAACTCTTTCCACTGTATGTGAGGTGAACTTGTCAATTTTTTTCCTGATCACAGTAAAACACATCAGACAGCTTGAAAAAATCTGCCTAACATAAAAAGAACCTGTAGCTATTCTTGCAAATTACATGCAGAAAGCTGAACTTTTCCTCCAGTCTTCAAGACGGTATCAGTACCAGCAGTCTTAGCTCTGACAATTTAGCCAATTACAACAGTGGAAGAACAACAAGTGATTTTTTTTCTATTTCCAAAACGCAGAAATGTTTAATTAAGATATTATATGACAAAAACCCCAACAATAAATCCTTCATGGGATAATCATGGGTACATTTTACAGCACACAATAGAAATGATTAATAGCAGTGATTAAATGAATCGGTGTGCAGCTCCATTTACTTAAATTGAGTCATAAACACTTGGCAAGCATACTATTATGCATACTTATTAGCATATTTTAATTAGTTATTATCATATTCTCCCAAAGAAAACACACAATGATATGAAGAAGCATGGATGGATGAATATTAAGAAACTAAATTTCTTTGGAAAACAAAGCCAGCTTCTGCTTACCTTGTTTAGCTCAGGGAAAAGTTCTTGAATGGCAATGTCCAACAGCACATATGTCAGCTAAGGAAACGAAAGAGCAGAGGGAGTATCGAAAGCTGTAGGAATCTTTACATACAAAAAGCAAACACATATGGCACGGAAACAGTCTCTTGTTTGTGTGTGATTGTCCTTGTGCTTTTGTACCTGTTTGTTTAGAACTGGCTGTTGCAGTCCATCAAACAGGAGACGGACTCCTTCATACTTGGCCTCTTCCCCGATACATTTCCCCAGGAAATCTAAAGTTAAATGGCTTGTGAATTTCACAACCGATGAACAAAAGTGACAACTTGTTTTCATGATCGTACATAGTTCTTGTGGAGGGTGGAAATGTAACAGTAAAGTGGTCCACAAATTACAAACCTTGAACCTGCAGGAAGTGAATGAATGAATGAATACCTGGAATATAGGTCATCATCTCCTCGAATGTTTTCTTTGCTCTTTTCTGCTTGTCTTGAGCCGAGCGGGGCAGACTGCTCTCACAGAACACTGTATCTGAAAGGGCAAAGATGCCGTAAGTCATTAAAAGTCATTAAATTAGCATGTTTAGAGGAACAGTCAAACTAAGCTGAGCAAATAAACACCACTCTCTGAACTAATTGCAGTGTACCTCTAAGCAGGGTGATGAGCGAGACCAGGCGGTGCTCCTGGACCACCAGGTTCAGTTTGTACTGTAGGTAGTAATCTGTGTAGGCTTCCAGTGTGTTCTTGAACAGGATCCTGCCGGTCATTAGCAGGTGGTGCAGCCAGTCAGGGATGTGGAAAATGACTCGGCCTGACAGCCATGAAGAAAAGGCAGATAGAGAGGGGAAGCAAGAGATTGAGTTAGTCAACACTGGGCACAACTTCAGGTCATAGTGGTGATTCATGAGGGAAAACCAGCTCTGTCCTCCAGTACAGTTCTGCTGTAATGCCTTGTTACTGTATTTTTGTGAATACTTTCTATGCTCAGTATTTTATTCACTCTTTTTATTCCTTGTGTTAGTGTAAAGCACATTGTTTTTGAGCAGTATTGTGTAAATAAAGTTTTTATCTCTGGATGTAAGGTCAAAATATTGTATTTATTAAGTGCAATCCAAACAAACTGATTGACACATTATAATGCAGATGTGGTAGTTTTATTTGCTTCCATCTCTTGTTAAATAAGAATGAGTGTGTGACATCTACTTTGCTTTTGCTGCAATCTGCTTTCATGTATTAATGATAATGAGTTATGGGATTTAATCAAATTGTATTTTAATGGAGAAAATGTAATTATAATGTATTCCTGTAATGCACGCCTATTTGTATGCCTTTAAAAATAAAACTACTTTTTGATAAAAAAGATTCTATCTAATCATATCTAACAGAGTAACAGCTGATAAAATATATTTACTGGCAATGTAAGATAAACCCTCCATTGTTACCTGCATAAACACACACACACACACACACACACACACACACACTCACATATGATTACAAAACCCTGAAAGAGCGTACTGATGTCTAATGTCTTGTTCAAGGACTCTTCAGAATCTGAACAGCAGGATCAAACGCCTCTCTCTCCTGAGCTGAAACCCCTCCAATACAAGGACAAACAGACCCTCACCCCCAGTCCTCAACTTCAATGATTTTATGCATTAAAACATAAAATGAATTTGATAAATATTTGCTTGTGATGAAATTATTGCAATGTGACAAGTCTCACTTGTACTTACCCACATACATTAGGTAGTCGTACACTCCTTCGACAGTGATCATTTCCATAAAGTAATTCTGATTATGTCTCTTTTCTGTCATCTCTGACCGGTTGGCGTTGTTTTTGAAGAGATCATTGAAGAGCTGCAAGAGAAATATTTACATTCACATTTAGGACTAAAGTCAGTTTATGATTATGATACTGCTATTCTACTGATCTTTTTCAACAAAATAATGTAACAAAATTCTTTTTTCAGTTTTAATTGTATGACAAGAGGTTAATTGTGTTCTTCCCTGCGCTCTGAGGTGATGACACATTTGTCCCAGTGCTTCAATAAAGTGGACATTTTTATTAAAATAGCCAGAAATAGGTTACATTGTGTTTAAACAGGTCAAGGCTTGTGAAACCTTTCCCGATCTCACCAATCTAGCCTCTGGCACACTGTCAAGTTAGATGCTCAAAGCAGATTTTGGCCCAAAAAAAGGTCAGTCAGAATGTCACCACGTCAGGGGGGGGATAACAATCTTTTGAACTAGTTTAAATAGATGATTCAAAATCAGTGACCCAGATTGTCACCTCAAACAATATATACTTACCTTTGTTTTTCAAACATGGACCAGTCTACCAGTTACCTTTGTTTTTTTGGCAGATGTTAACAATATTTTGCTCTTTGAAAACAACCACTAAAGCATTTTAGTGCAAAGCCAGTGTGATAGATATTTACCATGACCTCATATTATTGTGTTCTCTGGTGAAGGACTGTGCTTTTTAAAAAAAAAAAAAGTTTTAGTCTGCATTGCTGGCTTATCTATTAACACTGATAACAAGTTAACCAAGCCATTCTCTCACACTCCCTGTACCATCTGGCTCTAAGCTCAAGGAAACCCCCACCTCTCTTGAATACAGCGGGTAATAAATACATGCACTAAAAACTGCGCTCATCCCTCTCTGCACAGAACCTATTGAACAATGTACTTTGTGGGAGCTGGGTCCCTTTGCTGGGGCTTAAAAAATATTCAAGACAATAGCGTGTTATCTTCATTTTAGATCTCTATCACACTAGATTGGTTTGGGTTTTTTGGCAACATGTGATTCACAGCAACCATTTGGCGTCACTGAGGGCTCCGTCTGAACTTGAAGGATTACATTCCTGTTGCCTTATCTTGCAGAGAGAGAATGAGAGAATGAGAGAAAGAGAGACAGAAAAAAAAGACATTATTTTCAAACCTTTTTATCATTTTCTGAGGTGGGACTCAGGATGGTGAGCTCAGGGCGGCTGGGTTTTGGTTTAGGAGACTCGCAGGAGTTGAAGAAGGACTGGATGAAAGGCTCCAGATGCTGCCCTTTCTGACAAAGAGAGCACAGGACACGGTCTGTATAAGTTTGCAATGACAGAACAGTTTCTCTCCTAAAAAAATGTTTAACGGACGGCTGAGGTTCAAAGAGACATAATTGGCAGCTTAAATTTGGAGTGTTGTAGTGGGAAACATTTATATTGGAGAAAGAGCAGAAAGAAATGGAGCTTTCCTTAACCACACACACACACACAAACACACAGACCACTAAGAGTGCATCTCATACCTCTTTTATCAACTTGCTGGGAACTGACTTAATGATTTTCCCTGTGAACATAAAAACACAATCTATATTATAATGTTGCTTCTGTTGTTCTGTCAAATGTTGCTTTTGTCTGAAACACAGAGATCTTTTCATTAGAAGGTCAGTCTCCCCAAACATTTAAACTGTTTAAAATGTTCTCTTGTTCAAACAAAGTCCATCACACTGCTCACATCATACCCAGATTCACATCAGGTAACATCTTGTCCAGGAACTGGGACTCCATACTGTGAGGGGACAGGAAGTCGGCCAGGAGCTGACTGTTGCTTAGCTCTGGGTGCTGTAAAAGTTTCTGCAAAAGAAAACATTTAAATTACTTATAGGTCTCATTCTCCTGTAGGGGAACATCACACAGAGGACCTTGAATCACTGCCTTTAATATATTACACGGGTAGCAATGTGGACACATTCAATAATATTTTGTTATTACAGACTGGAGTTTTTGAAGGACCATACTTGTGGTTTGTGTGTTTTATGACCTATCAACATAGCTGATATTATTGCAGACCATTCCCACAAAATATCATAAGTTTTGAAATAAATACAGCATGCTATAAACATCCACATCTTTACATTTTATTTCCAAAACAGGGGCTTTGTCATAGAGACATTCATGTCCCCCTCAGGATAAACTGTAACAACCGCCAGGTCAAAGTATAAATTTTTGCAATGCTTTGGTTCATGACCAGGATTCTGCAGAACAAATGACATCCCCATTGGTCTCTGCTGTGTTTTGTTTTGCATGCTAATTGCAAATGTTAACATGCCAACACATGAACTAAGATGTTAAACACGGCTCAATATGACCAGCGCAATATAAGTATGCTAAAATTGCAAATGTAAGCATGTTGGCAGTAGTGTTTCGCTCAAAGCACACTGTGCCAAAGCCCGGCCTCACAGAGTTGCTCGCACAACTGAAGGGAGCATTTCAGAATCTTTTATTGGTGGTTTTAGTTCCATCACTGGGATCTGGAGTTTGCTAATCTTCATGTGTCTATGATGTTTGAGAATAATTTCTCAGAAAAGACAAAAAAATCAGCAGTTGTAAAAAGGAAAAAAAAAGTTTAACTTTGGTCTTTAATTTGCATAAATGTTGGTTTGACGGCCAAGTCTGAAATCTTGCTGGAGTGCCCTTGAATACCACTAATAAAAAGTGGATCCAAATCACAACTGCAGAGTCTGAGCTGTGTTTTAAAAGGCTGCAGATACCTTCACATCAGCCTAACGAGACAGAAAGAGAGAGATCATTTTCTCCATTTTGGAACAGTGTTTCAACCACTGGACGGTCCTGCCCTTTGTTTTCATAACGACCACTTTTAAAAAGGTATTTTCTGAAACTGTGCATAATGGGTCCCTGGAACAAATGCTCAACAACTGAGACCCTTTCAGTTTAATCTTGATGTCTGGTCACTTGAGTGCTGCCTCTTCAGCCAGATGCATTGAGTGGAAAGATTTGTCTGGAGCACTGTGTGTGTTTTTGTGTATGTATTTATGTTTATGAGTGTGTGTGACCTTTTGGCCTCATAGAAAGTGGAATTAAGAAAAAATTTCAGAAGTGAATCGACACGTGACCTTCACTGACAATCAGATAACAACTATTGATAACATGTCCCTCTAATTAGAAAATACTTGGGTTAGGGTGCTTATTTGTACTTTCAAGGATTTTAAAGGACATTAGCTGATGGTTTAGAACTATCCTCATATGATCTTGTATTTGCATGAGAAAATCTACTACTCAGTTCTTTGTGTTAAAATAATCTTCATCTTCCTGCACAAGAACATTGTATAACCAGAGGTTTTTTCTTGTTAAACTCTGGCTCATCTACAGATGCATCAGTGTGTATTGAGTAAACACGTCTCATGAAATTCTGATATCTACCTGAAGGTACTCCTGGAACTCCTCACGTTTTGATGTTAGGAACTCATAATTCTTTGGGCCGATGATTCTCTTTGAAGGCAACTGCGCATCAGGAAATGAGCCTGCAGACAGAGCAAGATTTCATTAGAAAAGTGCTCAACAATTATATCAAAGAAAAAAAGAACAAGCTTTTTTTGTTTTGTTTAAAACAGTTATGTGGTTCCTAATTTAAGTCCCTAAATACTGTAACATGGCCATTAAACTTACTTAACTTCTATAAATTAAGCTCACGTAGTGGTAAAGTTTTGTAAATATTCTGGAATCTGTGAGATGCTTTTGATGGGTAATTCCCTCCTTATGACAATGAGGCAGAGGCACTCAATGCAAAACAGAACAACTATATGGAGAAACCTTACCGTGAAACTCAGTCAGCTTCGACTCAAGGACATAGAACTCCAGATATCTTCTGTACACGGACCAGTGCTCCGTCTCATGTCCCACTGCAGATAAATACAAACAGGGAATACTTAGAGTAAGATTAATAGGTCACATTCACTCTCTGTCGGCATCACTGCCATCCAAGAGAGCCACCAGCATGTCCAGCAGGCAGTGAGAGGTAACTGTTTGTCCTTCAGCCTCCATATTCCTGATATGCAATGACAGCAAACTGCAGACACAACGCTTATTTAAACCAATTCACTGTAGCTAGTTGTGAATAGTCTGTCTGAAAATGTTGACTGTGGGTACAAGCCTGTCACTGATTCACTATTTCAGTCAGTATTCTTCTCCCCATAGTATCTGCACGCTTAAGGCACTGTCACTGCACTTGGCACCAGTCGTAACAATTGTAATTGGCTTTAACAAATATAAACAAACAGAAGTGATTTTTTTCCCTATAGGAGAATGGAAATATGTGCAGCCAGACTTTTCTCCAGCACTGAGACCCCCTGTGGAAATAGGCCTGGCTATGCAAGACTGGTCCATGAATATTCATGGTAAAAGACCTAAAAAAGGAAAAATGAGGAGAAAAAGGTCAAACACTGCTTTTCTTTCTTTACAGTGTCTTCTGTAGCAGCCACTTAGTATATTTGACTTCATTATTTAGATTTTTGTTAGTTTGTTTTAACAACAATGACTCTATTTGGCACCAGAATGGCACTGGGGGCAAATAAATAAGATCTCATTTATTGCAATAAGAAGGTCTTGTCAGTCATAGCCATGTATTTCAATTACAGGAACTATTTGACATTTTCAAAAAACATGCTTATTTACTGTGGTGTTGGGAGTTAGATGAAAAGATTGACACCACCTTGTATCTGCAAGGCAGGTGTAAAGCTTCACTCAGCAGCCAATTAGCTTAGCTTAGGTTTAAGACTAGAAACAGAGGAAGACAGTAAGCATGGCCCTGTGCAAGCCTTTTGTTTTATTTGCATGTTTTATTCAGATACTTCTGATGGTCAGAAACACACAATATCCTGCGATGAAACCACAAATAGTCGTTTGACACTTATTAGCTTGCACTGATTAAACAAGCTGCAACAAGGCAATAAATGGGTTTAGAGATGCTGATAAGTCTGTCCAAAGGTAACAATTTAGCTGTTTCCTCCTGTTTCCAGTCTTTGCGCAAAGCTAAGCTAACTGGCAGTCTATTTGACTGTGCAAAGTCATTTTTCCTTCCTGTTTGTTTGCCAATGTTGCAAGACTGCTGTGAGTCTAATCTGATCAAATCACACCCACACAGCCCTGATGAGGCAGATTAGCTCAGTCTTGTGAGTGTTCGGTGTTTTTCAAACTTTACTTTTGAGTTTGGATTTACACAAACGTTTTTGATGTTATGAAGAAATATTTACAGTTTGACACAAAGTTTTCAGGGGCCTTAAACATCCCCGTGAACAAGAACTTACAGTAATATTTCATGTTATTTGTCAAATGCTTACCCTGAATGCAACACTATATACGAGAGAATAGGGCACAGCTCACGGCTCACTCAGCAGCACCATGCAGCAAAGCAGTATGACCTCTCTTAGATGACAGTAAGTGAGACAGAAGGATACAACTGCTGAGTCTTACCTGCCTTCCGGTCGTTGCGTTCAACATCAATACAGAACACAGGAATCCTCTCCCTCTTCACATCGTCATCATAGAAATCAATGTAAGGGATGGTGATGTTCCAGGCTGAGAGGTTTCGGGGGGTGCTGGGGGTGGAGGCTGCCTCCATGGGGGAGTCATCCTCCAGCACCATCATGGCTTCCTCCACCTTGAACGAAAGGAAGTGAGAAAGGTTAAGGTCAAGAGAAGTTAGCTTCTTGAGAAGAAAGTAGGTCATTGTCAGAACAGCTACAACTGAAGTGTAAAACACTGTGCACAATCTTAGGATCACAACTGGAGAGAACTGACTTTTTATGGATGACTTTCTTTGGTTTTTAGAGTTTAGGTTTTGAAAATAATCCAAGTTTGTTCATCACCTCTGCTTATCAAATGTTGTCTTTTTATGAAATTTATTGTGAAGGCAATAACTAATTTAAATAAAAAAAAGGTTGGCCAAGACTCATTCACAAAGAGAGGAAGTTCAAATTGAAGCGGAGCTTTTTCCAATTTCACTAAGTACAGGAAGACCATTAAAGAAATACATCCATACACTCAACTAACAGCTTCTGTTTTAGTGCACTAGCTATTATACACAAGTGATTATATCAGTTCTAAAATGTAGACTGAATGTTCTCCTTTCTCACGCATAACAAAACAACAGCTGGGGACTTCCTGTGCAGATAGATAAAGTGATTAGGTCAGAAATATAACCACATACACTCTTATCGCAGTTCTCTCATTCAAAATAGAAGTTTTTTCATATATATCTCAAGTATGTTTTCACAGGGACACACTTGCTCCTTAAACCCCAAAAAACTCACCAACTGGCACTTAAACTCCTGCTGTGAACTCAAGCACTACTGAAACTAAAGGATTTTTATTTAAATTATCTTCCATTTACATTTTTTACATCACCATAAAATGTGGATTCTAATACTGGACTGAATAAATGTGAAAGAACTTCAACTGAACACATGCAACTGGATCAAATTAGTGTATCTGATGATGCTGTAAGAGTGTTGCAATACTAGCAAAACATTTTCTGCACAAGGTTCAACAAGATTCAGGGAAGCACTGGGAAAAATTCAGTCCAACTGGTTCCTGAGGAAAGCACATTTACTGTCAGGAATCATGTGAATGACTTCAGAGGCCAGACAGCAGTGATCCAAGCCTAAAATCTGTGATGTGTGATGCCATTTAAAGGGAAAACTCTGGAGTAAAAGTATCGAGTGAAAGGCAGATGTGGTGAACAGTGTGATTTCCCTTTCTTTACTTACAAACGCCCCCTAGTGGTGACTGTAATGATAGCATTGGAGTGCATCAGTTTAAATGTAACATTTTGCAAATTTGGTGAGAAAAAATCAGAACAAGTCATAAAGAAGTAATTTCCTTTTCTTATTTTAAGGTACTGCACTAAAGCTCACATGCAACATGACTCAGAGACATTTGTAAGAATGAGGAACACTCAAATACGCATTGTAGTCGTCTCTAAATTCAGACCCCAAAGGAAACAATTGTCCTCTTAGGGTTTTAGCAAACCCTAAATTATTTAAAAACAAGTATCTGGAGTATTTCAGCCTCACCATATCGTCTTCTCCCTCCACCAGCCCATGGGATGGCAGCATGGCTCCCTCCATGGTTGTGCTCTTGAAAACTCCTTTGATCTTACTGCCAATTCTGCTGATCCCAAAGGACTCGCCCCTTTTTGACGTGCTCCTGCAGGCCAAAAAAGGAGGTTATCAGACAATGCATGAAAGTGAAAATGTGCATGCCTTCAGCTAAGCGCATGCAGCTTGAGAGAGGTGACAAGGAAGGGACCGCAGAGGAGAGGAGGGGAAGCAGGGGGCGATGTACTGAGCATCAGTAACATGACTACAATGTGGAGGAAAAAAGCAAAGGTAGCCAAACCCAAAGCCAAAATGTCACATCACAGCCATCTCACAATGAAAGGGCCTGGGGTTTTTGTTTAGGGAACAAAAGCGAACACAGCACACAGCAGTGATATCATGAACACTTGTCTCGTTTAAAGGGAATCAAAAATTTTGAGGATCACAAAATGTTTTACAACCAGTTACCACTCAACCTGAACAGGCACACAACATCATAGCTGCACCGTATGAGTGCCTGTTTGATCAAGTGACATAAACATCACCATATGACACATGGTGATACACCTAATACTTGAGAAATTAATCATAAAAGTCACTGCGTCATCAGAAACAAAAGCCCAGTCGTCAGCCTGAAAACAACAAAGTAGGAGAGAGGACACATGACAAATAAAAACAGGATCCCATGCATCTGTTCCACCATGCAGGCATTTGGTGGAGACTGGGGTCACGTTGGGGGAGGGGAGTGGACAGCATGACATCACACTGGGTGACCTGAGACACACGGATGGACCCTGACTTACTTGGGTGATGAGTGGCGGTGGGATAGCGAGCCGTATGGGAAAGTTGTGAACGTGGACTGGGCATGGAGGGAGTTAAAAGATGCAGGTGAAGAGCTGCCAGAGGCGGTGAACAGTGAGGATGGGGACTCGGGGCTCCAGTCCCAGGAACTATAAGCAGAACAGGGCCACGTCCCCACGGGCAAGAGGAGGGAGAGGACCGTGGATCATACCAGGGCAGGCAGTATGGTGGATACAAAGTCCAAGTGGACATACAGTCACAGACACAGCACGGTGGTGGCATTACATAGATGGAGTAAAGGGTGGACAGACGGGCAGAGTGGAAGGGAGGTTACTGAACTGTAGACATGGAGGGAGTTGAGGCTCGTAGTGGGGCAGTGTTTTTTAAAATGGAGTGCCAGGCAGAGCTATTAATTGATCACTTCTATCTCCTTTGAGAGGCAGAAATCATGCTGCTTTGAAAACTGCCTTACTACTTTCTTATTCATATGAAGAAACTGAAACATAAAACCAACCAACATCCTTCCTGAAATTTCCCTAATGTTTAATTTTGTATCTGAATCTCATTTTAATCTTCCAAAAGATTTTTATGTTGCACGTGTTTGGAAGCATGACTCCCGATTAGCTTGATTAACATATGATTAATGATGATTAGCTGATTAAGGTCACTTTTCTCAATCTTCTCTCATTTGCATTTCAATCACAGGCACCAAATAAAAACACAAATTAGATAAGCAATAAAATTCTATCACTATCACATCATCTACTCGAGCTCAATGAACTGAAGTCCTGATTGCAGGGGGCCAGAGCACAGGGACTTTGTTAAACAGGCAGCACATGTTCCTCTGTCGACCAGTCAGGAAAGAATGACATGTCGTTTGTATCTTGCGTGCAGCAGCACTGCTCAGCCAGTCTATGGTTTGATCAGCACACTGATGCCTTATACTCACCGAATGTCATCCAAACTGAGGCTATTTCTGGAACAATATGCACAAGGAGTTAGTGGCAGGGCCTCATGGCCACATACACACCACACCCCTTGACAGAAACATGACAGTAGATCCCTGGGCTCACTTCATTTCCTACTCAAGTCTAATTATACTGAAAAGTTAAAAAGCTCTTTTTTTTCATTGCTAATTTAAAGACGACTTTAAGCTCTATTAAGAAAAACTTAATTTATATTTATGTCTGATCCAGCTGGAACATACTATACTCTGCCTTCATACTGCAGTGGCTGTGATGATACAGCAACATTAGAAAAGCTTAAATAAAATCAACACTGAAATTCACAAAGTTTAAAGCAACTTCGATTTCCTTAAAAAAAACTACCAGAGAGGCATTCTGCGTTTTACTTGCTTTCTGTGACTAGTCACATGTGCCTTCTTGTCAGTACTAACTAATGAATTAATATAGTGGTAAAGTCTTGGGTGTAGCTTTTACTATCAAATAAAAATATTGGTGGATTGAAACCTACCTGCTCATCCTGGAATTCCTGGCAGGGGACTCAGCCCCTCTTAAGAGCTGGCGGAAGTACTGTAAATGACATTAAAAGTGGCAATAACTGTATAAATTTCAAATCAATCAAGGGGCATATGTAAATTCTTAACCAGTAAATAAGTAACACTTAAGAACCAGGCTACCGTGCGTATCGAGTGAAACTCTCAGAGCCTTAATAATAATCATGACTGCGCTGTTTGTTTTGGAGCAACAAAATATCAAATCAAATCAAATCATATCATTATTTTCCAGACACACTATTAATGCAGGGCAGGGGCCTGCTGTGTACAATGGCCTTGCACTGGTCCACCCAGCTGTATTCATTGAAACAGCCTCTGAGGGGTGAAATTCGGCTTGGCAGCTTGGCCTAACGCCAGCGTCAGCTCATTGGCCAGTTGCGCGTCTGGTATTGATGACACGGCCAATAGTGGTTGGTGGCTGAGAGATCGAAAGAGGATAGCGTAAGTGAGTCAATAAATGCCAACTCGAGTCTAAATCCAGCATTTGGCAGTTACAGTTTTTGCCATTTCTGACACAAAAAAACAACATTAGTTACGCATTCAGTTTGTGCTAAAACAGCTGTGTTTTAAATGGAGCTGTATTTAGAGACTACAGCATGAGAGACAGATGCAATATTGATATGAAAGAGAAAATTCCTAAATTGGGCTGAGGCCTCAGGCATGTGTTGTAACGCAGTGTGACAAAGAGTTAAGGGATTTGTTTCTTTGCGGAGACACTTACTTCATCACTGTGACAAAACATTGGGGTAAAAACATTCTCCAGGAGCGACAGGACATGCTCATAGGCTTCAAACAAACACCTCATGGTCTGCAATTTCACCACCTCTGGATACGGGCCCTCTGCAACTAGGAAAGAAAACAAGAAAACAATATGTTAATAGCATAAATACTTGTGATATGACTGCAGTAGGTAATTATTTATTTCTGGGAAGATCCCTGTCACATACTGTTGCGTATTTCCTCCACTATAAAAGGGTCAAAGCGGATCTTGTCAACGCTCTCATCCAAACAGTAGGTCTCGTAGATCTTCTTCACCTCCTCATGAAGCATCATCTTCTCTGAGTCAGTCAGCTCTGGGCACAATATCCTATCGTTGAATTCCTCTGACAAGTTAATAGGATCAGACATCTCAGTCTCATTATGTCCGGACCTTGAAGAATGCATTACTATGCTGTCAATTATTGTTAAAATTATGGACAGTCTCTTAGTGTGTTTGCAGACCATTTTGGACTGATTGAGTGTGGCTAAGAGATGACAAAATAATAGAGTTAACAACTGACATTATAACCACTACAAATTACAAGCAATGAAATCAAAAAAGAAGAAATAGAACACTAAGTTTGACAAAGTCATCTGACTTATTTTAAAGAGCATTTAGAATGTGAAATGTGCAGTTTTTATTCTGGATTTTCTGCAGCTGAAAGCAGTCAAAGTATCTTCCATCAGAAGATACCATCAGAACGGTTTTGGACACTCTTACCGACTGCCAGGCAGAACTGGAGCACATGGACCGCCCCTTCTTGCTTTAAGAAGTTCATGAAACGAAAGAGAAGGTCTTGCTGTTCTCTGATTTCCTTTAGCTCCAGCTTCAGAACCTTGTGTGAGAGAAAGAGTGTGTGAAAAAAGACAGAACAGAAATCACAGTTGGTTAAGGCAGTGCCCTTTACAACAGCCTGCTACAGAGGGCAAAAACACACTAAGTTCATGATTGCAGTGTATTCTAAATGTGATTACACAGAGTGTCTGGCAGCTTATGGAGGAGCGAGTACTTAGATCTGACCAAAGGTCTGTTTGCAGTTTTAAAATTGTGAGAATCGCTGTATTATTATAGTCCTTTTGAATGGATGAATCACTCACAGAGGGCTTTTTGTTGCGAGTATCAGAGTATTTTTGTAGGAAAGGGACCAGAGCTGAAGTTGGTTCTGTGGCTTCTTCAGGCTGGAGGGAAAGACACAGATAGAACACTTGTTTATCTTTTTTTACCCATAAATTACATATATGCTGTGGCGATATGTTTAAACACACAGAAAATAAACAGAATTGTGTGTGCACATCAGTTTGTCGTTCAGCATATACTTACAGGGGAGTTGTCGATGAATATCAATAGTAAATGATTCACTGTGTCCTGCAATTAAAAAAAGGCAGTTAGTTCTCAAAAGTCAAATAGCACATTAAGGACTTTTTATGTTCTGAAAAAGATTCATCTTCTATTTGCATGATTGACATGCTTACTAAATAGAGATGAAAGACAGTCTCTGGCTGTATTGGCAAAACGGTTCAAGTGACAAAAGTTTTGGACTTGGAAAATTGGCCCTTAATGTGTCTACACTCACAGGATCAGCCAAGTAGTCCATTGAAGGAAGGAAGACAGAACCAGCCAAGACTTCTCTTATCAGGAGAGTTAGAGATCTGAGAGGAGCGAAGAGATAGGGCAGCAGGAAACAAGATATAAGAGAGAAGAGAGTAATCCTTTTCTATTCCTGTATCAAGTCAATGCAGACTCTCCTCCTTTGGGGAAAATGATGCTGTGAGTTTTGTGTCTCACTTAAAAAAAATACATGGAGGTACTGCATTAATTAATAAGAACTGGGTTACCTGCAGTCAGTAGCTTTGGGTGGCAGGATGTAGGGGAAGAGCATCTCTGTCAGCTTCCTGAGGTAAAGGAGCTCATCTCTGCGACTGCGGAGGGCTACATGGAGGTCAGGACCATATTCCTCCAGGGCAGCTTGTTGAAGATACTCTGTGTTCTTTACTTTATGGACGAGAGAAAGACAGCAAAGTGGTTTAATGCTTTGCTTTTTTATAATGAACACAAAAGAGACTAAAAAGTTAGTGAGGAAGATGAGCAGTACCTTTTTGTCTTGCTTTGCTAATTATTTCAATGTGCTTCATAGAAACTTTAAGAAGCTTTTGTGTAATGAGGGATGCCACATCCACCTGTGAGAGAAAAAAATATATTTAGAATTACTAATATTTTGTCACTCAACATCCAATGATTTTAACTCCCCACAGACTAATTTGTCACCTTCTGGGTCCGGCGGACCAACACAGCTGCAAAGAAGCGCAAAGTCACTCTCAGCTCATCCACAAAAGCCTCATCATCTGTGATGTCCCTGAAAAAGTCAAAGCGTCAAATTATACAGATCATATAACACAGTATACAACCTCATTAAAAAAAAGATTTTCAAAAAACACAGAAAAAAGGTTTACCTATACCAAGGATACACAAAATTTTCCAGAACCAGCTCCAGAATCTTGAAAAAAAAAAACAGAATTTGACTATGAGATAAATTGATCTATCCATTAACAAAACTAATAGAATATGTTTTGTCCATTATGTATTACCTCTGAAAGGGAAGCATCCACTTTGGAGGGAACTTTCAGATCAAGCCATGGTTGGTAGTTTTCCAGTAATAATGTTGGTCTATCAATAAATTTTAAAAAATCAAACAAACATCACATTATTACACAGAGTAAAGCAGAGACTCTGCTCTCGCCGCTAGAGGGCAGTACAACACCTTCCATTTCTTAATGAAGACCAACAGTGTATTATTGAGCACATTGAAAACATGTTGACAGCTAAATGCAATAACATTAAGGCAAAATTATATGTAGTGTCTTTTTTGATTAATCCACACAATTCCTTCTCCAGTTTCTGGACTGTAAGGTTCCTACTTTCACTTTGTTTTATTTTTGTCTTTTACTTGCTCAGTTAAACCCAGACTACGCAGTAGAACAGTAATATATACAGTCATGGGAAATGTACAACACAACCTCACAACCTCAGTACAGCAACCTCCTACCACTGAATCAAAACACAACTAGATCTTCTCACCTGTGCCTTTTGCATTTGATTTTCCCACAAACAGCACAGCTGTGGCCCAGTGGAAATAACTCCTGCTGGTATGACTGCAAGACAAAATTTACATACTGTAGATTAACATCTTTTACAGAGACCCTACCCTGCATTCACTGCAGTCCCTTAATCATAGGGAATATAGCAGTTTTATATCACCTGTTAAGGTAACTCAAATCAGTATAGATTTCCTTTCTCTCTTCAGAGTCACAAATTGTGAAATTTGCGGTATCAAACAACTCTCCTCTCAGTAATCCTGGTACTCTGACTTACCTTGGTTTTTGGTTTAATGGAGACGAAGATGTTGGGTAGCAGAGACTCAGGTCCCAAAGAGCAGTAAAAAGTAACAATTCCAGCCAGGAAGGACCAAAACACCATAATAATGTGGATATACCTGTAAAAAACAGAAGAAACGAACAGCTGTTGAGTAATACGTCAGTGATAAGGTGACTGTGTCAAGGATGCCATATGTAAAGTAGCACTGATGGAGGAGTAGCTTTTGTGTACTTGCCTGTTTAAAAGCACAGTGGACAGCAGCAGGACCAGCAGCAGGAAGCAGAACACTGGATACTGTCGGGCCAGCTCTCTGAACCGGTCAAGCTTTATTTTGCGTCTCATTCTCTGCAAACAAGCCCTGATGCAGCCCATCTTCGTTGATTTACGGTCCTGTTCATATGTAGCCTATTGGATATTACTGCAAAATAAAGTGCACATCATGGTGCGACGGTCTAAAAATAAATGAGGGCGTGTAGCAGCGGCATAACAACGTCCAAACAGAATCTTGTACATTTATGCAGCTTCTTTTCTTAAAAGGTAACCCCACATACCAAGCAGGTTGCACGTTGATTTGTAATTATCTTCTGTAACACTTACTGTAAATGTACGGTGGGTGTTATGGGCCATTTTTTTGTGTAGTCCAGCAGCGACACCATCATGAATTAGCAAAATAAACAAATGCGCAGGCAGGTTTGTTTGTAGGATCAGCGTAGGAGAGGCGAGGTGCCCTTCACAGCTGTGCAGCAAAGAAGGATTAGAGGTAAACACAGAGCATCATCTGTGTGCAGACTCTCCTAAAACTGAGCCTGTGTTGCTAATGGCTGCGGCGCTCTAGCTGTCATTTCTGTCCATTGGAGGGGGGCAATGGTTTCTGTCTGGCTGTCAGCGCTGGAGACGCGTGATGTCACCTCCGCTATGTCCACAGCAGCAGTAGCTACTGGCTACTGTAGTTTTACATACCAAAAAAAGTGGCTACAACAGCTCTACACCCCTTCAGTTAATAATTAATATTAACACGAGGTACCCCGGTTTAAGACGACATCGAGGTAAAGGTGGTGTCCCTCCGCAATGTCGATGTATAATTTTCTTAAATAAAGGTCAAAAAGTGCCTCAGCGTATATCACTTTTGTGTTTAATAACTTACGGATAGCCCCCCATAAAAATCTAAACACGAAAAAAAAGATGATATTTGGATGTATGTGTGTAATACGCTATAAAATTGTGCAGCAAGCTAACATATAAAGACCGTCGGGGTTAGCATAACCGCCAAATTATTAATTCCGCTCCAGAAGACGTATTTGTGCTGTTGCCATGGTTACCTGCAGATTTCGAACTATGACTAACTGCTGAGCGGGACCGTGTTAGCGATGCTAAGAGCGTGCACGTCGACTAACCTGCTAAAAAACATCGTTTTAATGCTCGTGTTATAACTTTACCACTTATTTAAGGTTATAGCAACTAATCAGCTTTATTTTAGGCAAACATCAAAATCATCAACGCCAGAAATGGGCCAACAGTAAATCCAGAGTGAAACGAACCATAATAAGGTCCTTGAACGGCCATGTTTCTGTCCACTCTATTGGTGTATTGTTAATACGTTGGCAATTTCAAATTCAACAACATGAAAAGTGACCATTAGTGCTGAGTGCTGCAGATCAATGAGGAAAAGATAAACGCCTCACAGTTCAGTTGGCGTGCAAGGGAAAGTTATCCTGCATGTTCAGTTCAAGCTGCTTAATGAGACAGCTTCCTGTTCATGAAATCAGGTTTCTGTGAATCATATCAATGCTTTTAATTTATAGCCTATTGCTTAAAGCTACTTTAAATATGTATTACCCCATAAATAACAAATGTGCATAAATATGTAAAAGAAATTATAATTCACTGAATCTTGATTTGAGTTTTGTTACATTTTTTTAAATAAGCAATTTGAGATTATTACAGTTTCAGCTTTTACTTTTTTAAGTATGCTTGAAATATAGTTATGTGGTTTATGTGTTTTTAGTCTTTCTCATAGTTGTCTACTCAGGTATTATTCTTCATAACAAAAAAAAATCCCTTATTTTAAAAAAAAAAGATTGCTTTAATGTTTAGCTATACTTCCAAGAATTACAGTAGCCCACGTAGCTCTATACAGTCAACAATTGCAACAAATTTGAGTTTCTTCACATATTTTTCATCCACCCTGCACAGACCATACAGAAGTGGCATAGACCAAGAGCCATGTCAAATAACTTCAAAGGATGTTTGACCTGGTCAGGTGTGTTTGCCATGGTGATTATTCATTAAGGCTTAAAAAGTGTGGTAGGTGCAGGTTACTATCATATTTACTGAG